>CM033641.1:91456579-91506679 GCA_019512145.1 Engystomops pustulosus | reverse complement strand
ATATCGACTGTGACAATTAAAAGGAACCTGTCAGCAGATTTTACCGCAAAAAACTACTAGCCCCCTCAAGTAGGGTATGAATGATCATTTCTAGAATTCCCTCTTTTATGTGAAATCTCACTTTTCCAAAGTCATGTGCCAATGAGCAGAGAAGAGTCATATTGTGTCAGAGTCAAGTTTAGAGGCTGCAGGGGAAGTGTTGCTTTAGGCCAGGGGCATAACTAGGAGAGGCAGGGCCCCATAGCAGACATCTGAATGGGGCCCCTCATCCCCTTAAAAAAAACATATTTTTAAACTCACACATGTTTATACACAACTTATATACATATATACATATATTGTACGCACATCATAATATTACTTATATAGTATATGCACAGCATATATACACTAACACACCATATACACACATACAGCATAACCGCACATACATACAGTACCACATACAGACATACACTATAAAAACACACATATACAGTATATACACACACCTTACACCATATACACATACATACAGAAGCATCATAGTCATAGTATATAAGGCTGGAAAAAGACGCAAGTCCATCAATTAAAACACTGATAATTGCCTATAATAATAGAGCCTTATGGGATGATAGGAAAACCCCTAGTGGTCAAGATTGGGAGCAGGAAGATGTTTGTACAAAAAGTTCCAAGAGGAGGAGTGGAGGCCCTTTTTGTCTGTGGCCTTGTGCACATTTCCAAATGCTTTATACCCCTCATTCTGATACTGATGTCTTGTGCAAGGTAGATACTGGCCAGACTGCCTTGCAACCAGTTCAAATTTCCCCAAGACCCACAGTCAAGAAAAAAAAACATAACCACACAGATGCAACTTGTCTGTTAAAAACATGGTATTAGAAGCAGATACCAAGCAGATGCATATCGACTGTGACAATTAAAAGGAACCTGTCAGCAGATTTTACCGCAAAAAACTACTAGCCCCCTCAAGTAGGGTATGAATGATCATTTCTAGAATTCCCTCTTTTATGTGAAATCTCACTTTTCCAAAGTCATGTGCCAATGAGCAGAGAAGAGTCATATTGTGTCAGAGTCAAGTTTAGAGGCTGCAGGGGAAGTGTTGCTTTAGGCCAGGGGCATAACTAGGAGAGGCAGGGCCCCATAGCAGACATCTGAATGGGGCCCCTCATCCCCTTAAAAAAAACATATTTTTAAACTCACACATGTTTATACACAACTTATATACATATATACATATATTGTACGCACATCATAATATTACTTATATAGTATATGCACAGCATATATACACTAACACACCATATACACACATACAGCATAAACGCACATACATACAGTACCACATACAGACATACACTATAAAAACACACATATACAGTATATACACACACCTTACACCATATACACATACATACAGAAGCATCATAGTCATAGTATATAAGGCTGGAAAAAGACGCAAGTCCATCAATTAAAACACTGATAATTGCCTATAATAATAGAGCCTTATGGGATGATAGGAAAACCCCTAGTGGTCAAGATTGGGAGCAGGAAGATGTTTGTACAAAAAGTTCCAAGAGGAGGAGTGGAGTCCCTTTTTGTCTGTGGCCTTGTGCACATTTCCAAATGCTTTATACCCCTCATTCTGATACTGATGTCTTGTGCAAGGTAGATACTGGCCAGACTGCCTTGCAACCAGTTCAAATTTCCCCAAGACCCACAGTCAAGAAAAAAAACTTAGTAAAGCGTAATACAAAATCAATGATATTATGATCACTATTCCCCAGGTTCCCCCCAACCTGTAGTTTTGATACCCTATCAGATCTGTTGGTAAGGATAAGATCCAGCAGTGCCCCCCCTCTTGTTGGCTCCAGGACTAGTTGCGACAGGTAATTGTCTTTTGTTGTTGACAAGAACCTGCTACCTTTGAAGGACCTGCAGGTTTCTGCCCCCCAGTCAATATCTGGGTAATTGAAGTCCCCCATGATAAGTACTTCACCATGCTTTGAAGCCGCATCCATTTCACTTATCAGCATTTCCTCTGCTGCCTTCATTATATTTGGAGCCTTATAACAAACCCCTAGTAATATTTTATTTTTATTTTTCCCTCCTCTTATCTCCACCCATAGGGACTCCACATTTGCGTTACTGATGTCATCTCGCAAGACGGGCTTGAGGCAAGAATTCACATTCACACATGTTGTCTGACACGTGCTTGTGCAGGGCTGGGACGGCACATCAGGAAAAGTAGTGGCGGCTGGGGACCAAATACCGAGGGGCGGCCGCCGCCATGAGATTTCGAAAGGCCTCGGTCTCTACCAGCCTATAGGGCAGCATCTCCAGGCTTAGCAGTTTGGAGATGTGGATGGTGAGGGCTTGGGCGTGTGGGTGGGTTGCACTATACTTCCTTTTGCGCTCCAGCGTCTGGGGTATGGGGAGCTGAACGCTGGTGGATGCTGTGGAGGGTCGTGGAGGCGAAGATGGGGTTTTCGCACGGGAGGTGTTTGGGCCGGGGTCCTGGGCAGGGGGCTGACTAGCAGATGACACTGGGGAAGGAGCAGTGGTGTGCCCGGCCGGAGGTGAATGGGCTTGGTGCCATTGAGTGGGGTGTTTAGCATTCATATGCCTGCGCATACTGGTGGTAGTTAAGATAGTAGTGGTGGAACCCCTGCTTATCCTGGTTTGGCACAGGTTGCACACCACAGTCCGTCGGTCATCCAGTGTTTCTTTAAAGAACCTCCAGACTTCTGAAAATCTAGCCCTCGCCACGGGAGCTTGACTACGTGAAACATTTGGCGCTGATGCACCAGCTCTGGCCCTGCCTCTCCGTCTGGCCCCACCACTGCCTCTTCCAACCTGTTCTGGTATAGGACTCGCGTCCGTCTCAGAAGCACTGTGTTCACCCGGCCTATCAACCCAGCTTCGGTCTGTCACCTCATCATCCTCCGATCCCTCAGTCTGCTCCCCCCTCGGACTTCCTGCCCTGACAACAACTTCACCACTGTCTGACAACCGTGTCTCCTCATCGTCCGGCACCTCTTTACACACTTCTTCCACTACATCAATAATGTCATCATCACCCACAGACTGTGACCGGTGGAAAACCTGGGCATCGGAAAATAGCTCAGCAGCAACCGGACAAGTGGTTTTTGACTGTGGGAAGGGTAAAGAAAACAGTTCCTCAGAGTATGCCGGTTCAAATGCCAAATTTTGCTGGGAGGGGGCAGACTGGGGGGAAGGAGGCTGAGGTGGAGGAGCTGGAGGAATGCTGATTTCGGTGACATGGGTGGACTGCGTGGAAGACTGACTGGTGGACAAATGGCTAGAAGCATTATCCACAATCCACGACATCACCTCTTCGCACTGTTCTGGCCTCAACAGTGCTCTACCACGAGTCCCAGTAACTTGAGACATGATGAACCTAGGGAGTGTAGCTCTGCGGCGTTCCCCTGCTCCCTCATCAGCAGGTGGTGTCTCACCCCGCCCAGGACCATGGCCTCTGACCCCTGCAGTAGTTGGACGCCCACGTCCACGCCCTCGTCCTCTACCCCTAGCCCTCGGGTTAAACATTTTCCAAATTAAAGTGTAAACTGTAAATTTTTTTTTTGTTTTTTTGTGTTTTTTTTTTTTTTAAACAAAACGATGCTATCCTATTGCTTTGGCTAGTTTCTAACCTACACTGACAGCACACAACTGGATTTTGTGCTGTGCCAGATTACTTTGAGTTATAAATGTAAATAAACGTAAAAAAAAATAAATCAGCAGACTGTGCCTAATTCAAATCAAACCCCTAATAAATTGTCCCACTTCGGTGTTTGAGGTGGATATGTGTGTCACTAAGAGCTAAACACAACGGTCGCAAGTCTCCCTGCAAATTCCTCACAATATGGTACTAGCTGCACTACTAGTGCCAGCAAGCCCAGCCACAAGTAAATAAAAAAAAAATATATATAACATTATTGTAGCCCTAAGAAGGGCTGTTGGGTTCTTGTAGAATCACTCCTGCCTAACACTATTCTAATAGAACACCCTAACGCTTTCCCTGACCAGCAGCAGCTCTCTCCCTAACGGCATCCAGACAGAGAATGATCCGAGCAGCGTGGGCAGGGGCTAGTCTATTCCAGGGTCACCTGATCAGGCCAGCCAACCACTGCTATCGACGTGTAAGTGTACCACGTCATGCTGGGTGGAGTGCAGAGTCTCCTGGCTTGTGATTGGCTCTGTTTCTGGCCGCCAAAAATCACAACGGCGGGAGATGCCATTTTCTCGAGCTGGCGAAATACTCGTCCGAGCAACGAGCAGTTTCGAGTACGCTAATGCTCGAACGAGCATCAAGCTCGGACGAGTGTGTTCGCTCATCTCTATTTACAACCTGATAAAAAAAATGCAAATGCTGACGACATTACTTAAAATTAGTAACTGGCCTTCTGTGACACCTCACATGCTAACAGTAGCCGGTCAGTGACACAGTCATAGTGGCAACTAGTACCTCACAGGTGACGATCTGCTCCATCAGGAAGACGACATCATTACATTTTCACCCCCCCCCCAAGCACTGTGGAATTTGCTGGCAGATGTCTTCAGCTCCGGGCACCACATCTCTGCACTGCACCAATAATATACCACAGTCACTTACAGTATAAAGTCACCGAAATAAAAGTGCTCCTAAATCATATACTGTACACCTTTCATGACACAATGGACCACTCTACACCCCACCACCACACACACAGAGTGGATATAGAATCCACAATGTGGCCCTTCTTCATCCCCCAGTATGCCAAGCTAATAAAAAAAAATAAACTTAATACTCACCCTCCGACGATACTCACCTTTGATACTCGGCACGGCTCCCGGTCCTCGGCGGCGGCTCCCTTCTCTTTCCTTTCTTCACTAGCCGGCAGTCGCGTCCATGCAAGCTGCCGGCAGGCGCGCACTATGATGCGGCGGTGTCACCGCCAATGACGTCATCAGTGGCGACACATCATAGTGAAGAAAGCAGAGAGAAGTGGAAGCCGCCGCTGAGGACCAGGAGCCGCCGCCGAAGATCTGGGTGCCAAAGGGTGAGTATTCATTTTTTTTAAATGACTCGTGTATAAGCCGAGGTGAGGTTTTTTAGCACATTTTTTGTGCTGAAAAACTCGGCTTATACACGAGTATATACGGTATACTCGGTATATAAAGAAGAGGGGGAGCAAATATGAAAGTGAAGCTAAGTTGCTCAGTGCACTGGAGAGAGTTCTTGCAGCACAGAGAGACAGGGACTACTCCCAGAAGTTTACATAGAGTTTATAAAAAGACATATTCATGTTTATCACACAATCTGACATGAAATCAGAATAAACCTTTGCCATTTTAGGTCAATTAGAATTCCTAAATTATTTATATTTTCCAAATGCCAGAATAAGGAGAGAGCGAATTTTTAGGCCATTTTTATGACTTTCTGCAAGTTTACATACACTTCATTCATTAGTATTTGGTATCATTGCCCTTAAACTGTATGACTTGGGTCAAACGATTTGGATATCCTTCCACAATAGTTTCTAAGAATTTGGGCCCATCCTCCGAACAGAAAAAAAACTGGTTTTTTTTTATTATAGCGGGGAGCCACTATTTGTAGACCACCTGAACGCACCTGCCTTTTGGCTTTTTTCCATATTTTTTATATTAACTTTTCAGAAGGATTGAGATCAGGGCTTTGTGATGGCAAAACACCACACCACTCCAAAACATTCAATTTGTTATCCTTAAGCCACTTTGTAATTTGTTGAGCAGCTTGCTTCAGATTGTGGATTTGGATCTACCCATATTGGCCAGATAGAAATCAAGAATGTCTGTCTGTTTTTCAGCAAACAGCTATAAGTGATGAGCACAGGGCTTTAATATTTTAGGGAATGGCAAGTAGGCTGGTAGTGGGACTTGCCATGCCCCACCAGTCCACATCTGGGAAACTCAGATGTCTGGGATTATCCTCTGCTAGAAAGTCTGCTAGGAGAGCAGACAATGGCAGAGCTTGGCTGGAAAGCCACAAAGGTGGTTGCTGCTGCCAGGGAGTATATTGACTGTATGGACTATCTGAACTTGTGTCTATATTGTAGGGGAGGTCATTTCTGTTTAGTTAGCACCCAGATGGGCAGGTGTTTATTTTATGTTTTGTTTATCTTTCAGTCCATGTTGATACAGTACTTGTTCCACTGTGGATACATGATACGCTCTTACCAACTTCAGCCAGCATCTTCGCAATGTCTTTTGCTTTTGTTCTTGTGTTGATATGCACATTTTGGACCAAAGCACATTCATTCCTGGGAAAAAGAATCTGAGCGGTATGATGGCTGGACATTCCTATCTTGTTTGGACTTGCATATAATTGTTTGATGAATTGTTTGACGAATGACCTCCAGGTTTCTGAAAATTGCTCCCAAGAGTGCACTGGATTTGTGGAAGGCTTATTTCTTTAGATTTGCCAAAGATGTTACACAAAGAAGTAGTGTGTTTCAGGTGTGCCTTCAAAAATCCACAGGTTTGCTCTAATTACTTAATCTTAAGTCATATTACATTATGGCATAGTAAACTTAATGTATGTAAAATTTTGACTTTACAGAAAGTCACCTCAGACAGGAAAGGTTTATTCTGTCTGTCAGAGCAGACTTTCTGCTTCATAATTGCATTGAGATAGGCTGCAATGTACTGTACATCATCTACACATTGCTGAAAGATTTGTTGTATAAATTCCCCTGTAGTGTTTTCTACCCACAATGTTTCTAATTATCTTATGGGTATTATTATTCTCACTATGACCCTTTGTAACACATAGGTGAAAATCACTACAAATCACAGCAATTCCTCATGAAAAAAAGATCATTTAGTCTACCTTTGCTGCTATAGGTATTCAGCTGCAGAAACTTTGTTACATTTCAGACCCCAGTCCTAAACGTGATGCCACACGTAGCGTTTTTGGTCCGTTTTTAAGCATGTGTTTTCAGTCTGTTTAAAAAAACAGTGTGTTTTAAAAATGCATCCGTTTTTTACCGTTTACCATGCGTTTGGCTGCTTTGAACCTGTTTATCTATTAAGATATCATGTACAAAGCAGCCAAATGCATGGTGAACATGCCTTTTTAAACGCACTGATAACGAATGCTTTAAAACAGTCCAAAAACGTGATGTGCGCCATAACCCTTATGGATGAGGCCATGTGCCCAGAGTGATTTACAGTATAAGTGACCCTCATGGTCCTGACCTGAGGCTCTCATCATCCTGCAGATGTCAGGTATAAGGACCCTACTATAACAAGACTGGGCAATACCCTGAGAGCAATACAACAACAGCTGCACAGCCCTGCTTTATGGTTTGCAACAGGTTTTTATGTTATAGTTATGTGTTTTTTGTTTTTTTTTGCACTTTTACCACAAAACCACAGAGTTTAGGGTCCATTCAAACGCGGTATGCCTGCCGTGCGTGCATACCGCCGTGTGCTGTTGAGGAGGAGGAGGTGACCCCTCCTCCCTCCATAGAGAATAGCGTCGCACGGCCGCACACATGCCGAAAGATAGAGCATGCTCTATCTTTTTGCGGTGTGCGGCCCGGATCGGTGCCACACATGTGTGGCACGGTATCTGCGCCGCTACGCTATTGCCGTCTATGGGGACGTACATGCGACCGCATGTACGTCCCCGCAGACGGCCATGTGAATGTGCCCTAATTGTATTTAGCTTCCACAGATTACAAACAGCTTATTCAACTTGTCAACTGTGAATGTTTCATAGTTTTTTTAAGCATAAAACCAAAAAAATTTGAGTTGTGTTCTTACCTGATATACTGACGGGCTATCTAAATTAGCGTCATGATTATTGAGATTGCTACAGCCCCTGGTTTGGTAGGTAAATTTCTCCAATGAAATGATGTGTTTCTATATGTTACATAGTATGTGAGTAGGTGGTATTATAGATGAATATGTACATAGCGGGCAGCAGGATGATGAGGGGAGTAGTGAGTACAGCAGGCAGTACCTGTCACATCTAGCAGGCAGGTGATTGTTATTCACCCCATCCCCTTGTGATGTAGCGCCGCTTAGCCGCTAGAGGGCGCTGCCATGCACGCAGGGCGCTGGGCTGGGAGGCACATCTAACCTACATAACATAACCCTGAGCCGCTCGTCCCGGGCGCTCATTAGTGGCAGCAGCGGGGCGGGAGGAGTAGGTAGCTGTCCTGGGATTATCTGCCTCGCCTATGAGTCACCGAGCTGACACCTCTCTGGGGTGACTTGCTCTGCCACAACTTGGTCGCCCTGGCTACTTGCCCCCGGGGCAGCTGTGCGCGCTGACTGCAGCTCCTGCCGCTGTGTATGTGTCTCCCACACCCAGGCGGGAGCGGCGCGGAGAGGCGACACTTACTCCGGTGACCGTGCAGCGTGCCCAGTGGTGGAGAGGTGGCGGAGGAGAGGGCGAGCCGGGCATCACTGGCACTGGCAGGCTCCGGCTAGGGGCTGTCCTGCGCCCTCGCACCTTCCGCCGCTGCCGATTCTCTTGTGTATTTGTGCGCTGCTGCGCGTCCCCCAGCACCCCGACCCTGCACCACCCGAGGAGGAAACCGGGGGGAGGAGGAGGCGGCGGCATGGCTTCCACTACCACCTGCACCAGGTTCACCGACGAGTACCAGCTCTTCGAGGAGCTCGGCAAGTAAGTGCCACACTGCCAAGGCTAGTCACTGGGCTTGTTCTTTTTGCGGTGTGCGGCCCGGATCGGTGCCACACATGTGTGGCACGGTATCTGCGCCGCTACGCTATTGCCGTCTATGGGGACGTACATGCGACCGCATGTACGTCCCCGCAGACGGCCATGTGAATGTGCCCTAATTGTATTTAGCTTCCACAGATTACAAACAGCTTATTCAACTTGTCAACTGTGAATGTTTCATAGTTTTTTTAAGCATAAAACCAAAAAAATTTGAGTTGTGTTCTTACCTGATATACTGACGGGCTATCTAAATTAGCGTCATGATTATTGAGATTACTACAGCAAATGGTTTGGTAGGTAAATTTCTCCAATGAAATGATGTGTTTCTATATGTTACATAGTATGTGAGTAGGTGGTATTATAGATGAATATGTACATAGCGGGCAGCAGGATGATGAGGGGAGTAGTGAGTACAGCGGGCAGTACCTGTCACATCTAGCAGGCAGGTGATTGTTATTCACCCCATCCCCTTGTGATGTAGCGCCGCTTAGCCGCTAGAGGGCGCTGCCATGCACGCAGGGCGCTGGGTTGGGAGGCACATCTAACCTACATAACATAACCCTGAGCCGCTCGTCCCGGGCGCTCATTAGTGGCAGCAGCGGGGCGGGAGGAGCAGGTAGCTGTCCTGGGATTATCTGCCTCGCGTATGAGTCACCGAGCTGACACCTCTCTGGGGTGACTTGCTCTGCCACAACTTGGTCGCCCTGGCTACTTGCCCCCGGGGCAGCTGTGCGCGCTGACTGCAGCTCCTGCCGCTGTGTATGTGTCTCCCACACCCAGGCGGGAGCTGCGCGGAGAGGCGACACTTACTCCGGTGACCGTGCAGCGTGCCCAGTGGTGGAGAGGTGGCGGAGGAGAGGGCGAGCCGGGCATCACTGGCACTGGCAGGCTCCGACTAGGGGCTGTCCTGCGCCCTCGCACCTTCCGCCGCTGCCGATTCTCTTGTGTATTTGTGCGCTGCTGCGCGTCCCCCAGCACCCCGACCCTGCACCACCCGAGGAGGAAACCGGGGGGAGGAGGAGGCGGCGGCATGGCTTCCACTACCACCTGCACCAGGTTCACCGACGAGTACCAGCTCTTCGAGGAGCTCGGCAAGTAAGTGCCACACTGCCAAGGCTAGTCACTGGGCTTGTGCCCACACCTGCAACCTCTGCGCACGCCCACACCTGCAACCTCTGCGCACGCCCACACCTGCATCCCCTGCGCACGCCCACACCTGCATCCCCTGCGCGCGCCCACACCTGCACCCCCTGCGCGCGCCCACACCTGCACCCCCTGCGCGCGCCCTCACCTGCACCCCCTGCGCGCGCCCTCACCTGCACCCCCTGCGCGCGCCCTCACCTGCACCCCCTGCGCGCGCCCTCACCTGCACCCCCTGCGCGCGCCCTCACCTGCACCCTCCTTATTCTCTTTATACCTGTATACACTATACTGTATCCCCTCTCTACATACCTATACTGTATATACTACTGTATCCCCCCTCTACATACCTATACTGTATATACTACTGTATCCCCTCTCTACATACCTGTATACACACTACTACAGTATCTCCCTCTCTACATACCTGTATATACACACTACTACAGTATCTCCCTCTCTACATACCTGTATATACACACTACTACAGTATCTCCCATCTAACCTATTGCATCCCATTGAGTATATACTACTGTGCATCTTTGTATACCTGTATAAATGATATTCTGTTTTATGATGCCTAACTGCATACATAGTACTGTATCTCATCGTTACTTGTATACAGTATATTCTATTACATCTCATCTGTTGAAACCTGTGCAGTGTATTCTATTGTAACTTAACTATAATACGTAGGTGTATCTATTCATACTTGATGCAGTATATACTATTCTCTTCTTAGACACATAGTATCTCTATACATACCTCTACATAACTGTTTCTATGAAATTTATATATGTGTATATATATATCTCCTATATAGAAACTATTGTATCATCTATTAATACATTTACCATTGTATCTCCTATGTATTTTTTGTATTGTTGTGCATACCTGTGTATGTACTGTATGTTATCTGCAAAGAACTGAAGAATATTTAGTTTCTCTTAATTTCTGGTTTCTTTTATACACATATCGATGGATACTGTATATCTTCCTATGTATAATACATGCAGTAATGTTGTAATATTGCATCTGCTTGGCCACGCCCCTTTATTTGGAGCTGTAAGTATTGGGGTCTTTGGTAAAGCATTAGCAGCCATTTTTAGGAGGCTTAGAATAACTATCCCTGTACAATGTATACAATACGCTTCGGCACTTTTGGGACTTGATGACTGTTAGGTCTTTGTAAAGCTCTGTTCACACTGGTATCGTGTTAATGGTTTGTACTCAGTGTATGATGGGTGTACAGCAAGCTCAAGCAACTCAACTATATCCGCATTTATGTGGAAAAAACACTGGAATACAAATATACTAAAGGACAACCAGGCAATTGTCATGAACCATACTCAATTATGATGTATAGGTAAAATCCAAATATTTATTGGTACGTATAATGCATATTGTGAATATAACAGATCTATTTTATGTCTGATCGTTTACCTTTTACCAGCCCCACCCCCCACCCTGTGGCTTCTTTTTAGACTCTTATGGATTTATTTTCATAATTTAGTTTCTGGATAAAATAGAGCAGTGTGTTACATAATAGGAATCTGATGAAAAAGAACTAATGTAAGTGTAAGCAGACACTTTGTGCTCATGTACATAGTATACACTGCCTGCATGGCCGACCCAGCGTTACTGTTCTTATAGAGCCTTCAGCACTCTTAATGCTGCCATATGGTTCCCCGTATGGCACCATATTCTTCCTAGAATCTGTGCTTTTGGGGTTAATGACTGTGTGATACGACAAATACTTCATGTGCAGCATTGAAGGCATTAATATGTATGTATATGTGCCACATTATGAATCGGTATAACAATAATGTGGCTGTTAGGGCTATTATAAAAACTGTATTTCACAAAATAGTTGTCTTACCTTATATTATTTGGATTAATTTCAAATAACCATGTTTTTTCCCTTGCCCCCTTTGTTTGCTATCTCTGATGTCTTTTTACAGTGTAGAGTTGAAGTTAGTTTCCTCCTTTGTTCCTAAGAGACTGAATATCCTGTAGGAATGGATAGGCTCCTGCTTCCCACATTATAGGCAATGTATTTTCCCATCCCATGATTCGGCAAAGCACTGGACCAAGACATGAAAAATGAGTTCAAGAGATTTAGAATGTCCCCCCTGTCCCCTTTACTTCCTGATCATGTTCCCTGCCCCTTTACATCTTAAATACTGATTCCCTACAGTACAAAAGCTTTAAAATAATAAATGTTATGCTTTAGGGTTGTAGCTGGACCTGGAGCAGTCTAATGCAGTGTTGTGTGAAATCTATGCAAAGATCGCAGCACAGCCCCTCCCCTCTGACTCACTGTTGTAACCGCATGTGTTTGAATACTGTAACAGTTACTCTGGGGGGAAGGGGATCTTCTCTGATCAGTGAAGAGATCTCACACGCCACTGCACCACAGTGCTTCATGTCCAGCTACAATCCTGGAATATAAATACATTTTTCAGGTCTGCTGCTAGTAAAAACACTTATAAAAATATGGTTACACAGATGAACGTGACGGTTTTCTAACATTGCAGGTTTCTATGCTGACAGATAATACATATGCAGTAGGGTTACATTTTCTAACATGGGCTCATTCTCTGCTTATTTTGCTGTCTATTTGTTAGTCACAAACAAAGTGCTTTGACTTGCAGCAAGTATTGTGCAGATGTGACATAAAATGATGTGTGTACATCCAGTAACAAGCCTCCCTGGTTGGTATATGAGCAGGAAATGGTTCCGGCTATGTGTAGTGTTATCAGCACTGACAGGCTGTATGTAACATGACTAGCAGCTGACAGATGGATGGGGAGACGTTTATGGTTTCAGCTGAGAGCACAGAAGATGTCTCCAGCACAGGGAATCCCTCTCCATATACAGAAGAATCAGTCAGGAGTAGCGGGAAGTGCCATTGGCACAGAGAGGCTTCTTCCACAGTCTGTCCTGCCAGCATGTTTAGATCATGTGAAGGAGGAGGCGCTGGACATTTTATCTCTGGATATAAAACTAATACTGTGGTACTACCACCACCATTGGAGCTGCTGATTCAGTCCGATGGAATGTAGGTCAGTGTGGAAAGATTTCTCACCAGTGCCAGAGACACTTCCATTTACCTTCCACTGTATTCACACTCCTCTGCGGGAGCCTCGAGGAGATCATTACATTACTACATGTTATCAGAAGATATGGTGAACAAATAAAGGTACCTTGTGGATTATGAATTGCGTTTTTTTTTAAATGCCTTTTATAAAAAATGAAAAAAACAAAACCCTGATGAATGCCTGTGATATTAGGACCTGCCTTTGTCATAGCAATCCAACAACACATTGTTTTGTAAGGGGACAATAATGCCGATAGGTACTCTGCCAAGTGCTTTAGATGCCATAGCCTAATAACGGAGGGGTGGTATGTCTCTGTCATGTTATATTTAACGCGAACCTGTCACCAGGAATATTTTTTTAGCTGGTGACAGGTTCCAAAAACTTGAAATTTGTGCAATGCTGATTTTAAAAATGACTTTGTCAGCATTCTGAATCATTTCAGTAGTTTATATACATTTAATTTACATACATATATTAATTGACACAGACACACACAGGCTGTAGCTGTACCACCCTAGTAACTTCTATAAAGTACTGAAGTTATTCAGAATGCTGACAAAGGCACTTTTAAAATTGATATATCTGCCTATTTGAACCTGTCACCAACTAAAAATTACAGTGAAGATGACTGGTTCGCTTTAAAGAGAACCCGTCATGCAAAATAACCCCCCTAATCTAAATAGATTTTCATAAACTGCCATTAGAAAGCATTGCCTCTATCCCTTCATTGTTCCTCTACATGCCTGTAAACCTAAGCAATGAGGTCCTAAAGCTGTATGCAAATGACCTGTGAGATGTCCAATGAGTCATTATCATATTCAAGCTGTCCAGCTTATTCATAAGTGGGAGGTACAGCCACACCCCCAGTGCTTGACTGACAGCCTGTACAATGATGTGAGGTGTAAGGCTCCTCCATGAGCTTCCTGGTGCTGGCGCCCCCTGCAGCCTGTAAGTGTATAGGAGAGATACCTCAGCTCCAGGCAGCCATGTTATAGCAGAACATGTCAAATACATGTGTAGCTGATGTCTGTGTCTGACACATCTGTATTAGGAGGGAGAGCATGTCAGCAGATAAAGCACAGACACTAGTAATGCTTTACTATACATTACACACAGACCTGAGCAGGGGAGGAGAGGGGAGGGTAACAGTGACATCACTGCCTCTGACCATGTGACAAGCCTCATTTACATAATAAAGAATAGATGATTTTGTAATGATTCATGTATGAAATAACTAGGTAATGGCTGGGATGGATCCTTGTGTGCTGCTCCAACAGGTAGAGGTGACAGAGAGCTGATGACAGGTGTCATTTAAAGAACACATTTCTGTAACTTCTACCTGTTGGAGCAGCTCTCAATCCCTCTACATGCCTGTAAACCTAAGCAATGAGATCCTAAAGCTGTAATGCAAATGACCTGTGAGATGTCCAATGAGTCATTATCATATTCAAGCTGTCCAGCTTATTCATGAGTGGGAGGTACAGCCACACCCCCAGTGCTTGACTGACAGCCTGTACAATGATGTGAGGTGTAAGGCTCCTCCGTGAGCTTCCTGGTGCTGGCGCCCCTGTAGCCTGTAAGTGTATAGGAGAGATACAACGGCTCCAGGCAGCCATGTTACAGCAGAACATGTCAGATACATGTGTATCTGATGTCTGTGTCTCTCACCTGTATATTAGGAGGATGCAGCATGTCAGCAGATAAAGCACAGACACTAGTAATGCTTTACTATACATTACACACAGACCTGAGCAGGGGAGGAGAAGGGAGGGTAACAGTGACATCACTGCCTCTGACCATGTGACAAGCCTCATTTACATAATAAAGAATAGATGATTTTGTAATGATTAATGTATGAAATAGCTAGGTAAAGGCTGGGATGGATCCTTGTGTGCTGCTCCAACAGGTAGAGGTGACAGAGAGCTGATGACAGGTGTCCTTTAAAGAACACATTTCTGTAACTTCTACCTGTTGGAGCAGCTCTCAAGGATTCCATCCCAGCCTTTATCTAATCAATTTATACATTAATCTTTCTAGAATCATATTTTCTTTATAAAGTAAATGAGGTCGGACGCATAGAGGAGCTAACTCCAGGAGTGTCACATCATTATACGGGCTGTCAGTCATGTGTATAGAAGTATCTCTCCTATTCACACACAGGCTGCAGGGGGCCGCTAGCACCAGGAAGCGCATAGAAGAGCCAGCACCAGGAGTGTCACATCATTATACAGGCTATCATTTATGTGTATAGGAGCATCTCATACACACACAGGCTGCAGGGGGTGTGGCTGCCAGCATCAGGAAGTACATAGAGAAGCCAGCACCAAGAGTGTCACATCATTATACAGGCTGTCAGTCAAGCACTGGGGCTGTGGCTGTGCTTCCCACCCATGACTAAGCTGGACTGCTGAATATAATAATGACTCATTGAACCCATAATGAGATAATTGGCATACAGCTTTAGGACCTGACTGTTTAAGTTTACAGGCATGTAGTTGGACAAGGTAGGGATAGGCACAAATATCCCACAAAGTGACGAAATGTTATTTGACCGTCACAAAATCGACCTTGTGAACTACGACTTATAGGGGTTTGCCCATGAAAGAAAATTTTCAAATTTCAATCCCATAGTGATGTTAACACAATAAAGATAATTTTTGACCCTTGAGGGTCAGTGTAAGATTCCAGTGTATGGTTGGGACTCTCTAAACAGACACATATGATTCATCTAGTTTCTGTAAGCTGAATATGTGGTTAGAAGATTAATCAGAATAAGGTTTACTACTCTTTTCTTTAGCTTTTGAACATTGTCTAAGTGGGTCTACCAAATAAGAGGGGGAGAGGGATCTCTCCTAGGCAGGTATTAAAGAAAATCCAAAATGGGGTAATCATCCACCCACAGCAGCCATAGCTATGAGAATTTACTTTTAATGAGTAATAGATATATGTATATATATAGTATATATATATATATATAATGTGACAAACAAAAAAAGATTACCTAAAGAGACCTAAAACATGAAAGGCCACCATGGAGGTATGATTCAGCTAGAACTGGTCTTCCGCGGGGAGCTCAACTTAGCTCAACCGAATCATGGACAAAATCTAGTGGTGTACCTGCAAAATGCATTTTTTAGGTCTCGACATGTATCCTTTTTTTTTGTACTAATTATTTTACCGACGAGTACCGCTCTTCGAGGAGTCGGCAAGTAAGTGCCCCACTGACAAGGCTAGTCAATGGGCTGTGCCAACAACTGCAACCTCTGCGCACGACCAAACCTGCAATACTCTGCAGCACGGGCCCACACTGCATCAACCGCGCACGCCCACACCGCATCCCCGCGCGCGCCACACCTGCACCCCATGCCGCGCCACACCTGCACCCCCTGCGCGAGCCTCACCTGAACCCCCTGCGCGACGCATACATGTCACCCCCTGAGCGCGAACTCACCTGACAACCCCCCTGGCGCGGCCCCTCACTGCACCACTGCGCGCGCCCTCACTGCACCCCCGCGCGCGCCCTCACATGCACCCCTGCATGCGCGCCCTCACCTGCACCACATGAGGCGCACTCACCTGCACCCTGCGCGCGCCACTCAACCAAAACAACAACCATGCACCCCCTGCGCGCGCCCTCACCGCAACCCCCTGCGAGAAGCCTCACCTGGCACCCCTGCCGCGCGCCCTCACCTGCACCCCATGCGCGCGCCCTCACTGCACCCTGCGCGCGCCTCACCTGCACCCCCTGAGCGCGCCCTCACCGAACCCCTGCGCGCACTCACCTGCACCCCCTGCGCGAGCCCACACCTGCCACCGTGCGCGCGGCCCTCACATGCACCCCCTGAGACCCTCACATGCACCCCCCTATTCTCTTTATACTGTTACACTATACTGATCCCCTATCTAATAACTATACGTATATCCTAATCGTATCCCTCTTACTACCTATACGTATAAGACTAACTGATCCCCTCTACATACAATACTGTTATTACTTACTGGATCCCCTGCCTACATACCTATACTGATTATATACTGTATCCCCTGGCTCATACCTGTATACACAATATACGTAGCTCCCTCTCTACATACCTGATATCCACACTACTACAGTATCTACATCGCTACATCCCTGTATATACACACTCCTTTACAGTATCTCTATATAACTGATTGCATCCATTGAGTAATATACTTTGCATCGTTGTATACCTGTATAAAGATATTTGTTTTATGATGCCTAACTTCATAATAGTCTTGACTCTCATCGTTATTGTATACAGTAGATTCTATTACATCTCATTGTTGAAACCTGTTGCAGTGTATTCTATGTAACTTACCTATAATAAGTAGTGTATCTATTCATGACTTGTGCAGTATATACTATTCTTTATTGGCGGACACTAGAGTATCTCTTACATAACCTCTACATAAACTGTTTCATGAAATATATCTATATGTGTGTGTATATAGTATAATATATATATATATATATAGATCTTCTATATAGACACTCTTGATCATAATGATACATTTACCATTGTATCTCCATGTATTTGTTGTTTGTTGTGCCTACCTGGGTAGGTACTGTATGTTATCTGCAAAGAAACTGACAGAATATTTTGTTTCTCTTACTTTGGTTTCTCTATACACATATGGATGGATACGTATTCTGCTATGTATAATAACATGCAGGAATGTTGAATATTGCATTGCTTGCCACGCCCTGTATTTGGAGACTGTAAGTATTGGGGTTGGTAAAGCATTAGCAGCCATTTTTAGGGGCTTAGAATAAATATCCCTGTACAAGGTATGTACCCTACGCTTCGGCACTTTGGACGTGATGGACTGTTAGGGCTTTGTAAAGATCTGTTCCCATGGTATTCCTGTTATGGTTTTGTTACTCAGTGGATGATGGGTGGTACAGCAAACTGTAGCAACTCAAACTATATCCGAATTTATGTGGAAAAAACACTGGAATACAAATATACAACAGGGAAACAGCAATTGTGAGAACCATACTACAATTATGAGTATAGGTAAAATCCAAAATATTTATTGGTATGTATTAAGCAATAGAATATAACAGATCTAGTTTTATGTCTGACTGATCCATGGTGATTGTTTACCTTTTTAGCAGCCCCACCCCCCACCTGTGGCTGCTTTTTTAGACTCGTATGGATTATTGTTCATAATTTAGTTATGCGAGAAAAATAGAGCAGTGGGTTACATCATGGGGAATATGATGAAAAAGAAATAATGTAAGTGTAAGCGACCACTTGTGCTCATGTACATAGTATACACGTCCGCATGGCCGAACAGCCTCCACTGGCTTATAGAGCCGTCAGCACCTCTATGCTGCATATGGTTCCCCGTCTGGCGCCATATCTTCTAGAATCTGTCTTTTGGGGTAATGACCTCGTGCTCCGACAAATACTCATGTGAGCCTTGAAGGCATTAAGATGTAGTATTGTGCCACATTATGAATCAGTATAACAATTAATGTTAGGCTATTATAAAAAACTGTATTTCACAAAATAGTTGTCCTACTTATATTATTTGGATTATTAGAAGAACCATAGTTTTTCGCTTGCCCCTTCGTTTGCTTATCTCGGAGTCTTTACAGTGTAGAGTTGAAGTTAGTTTTCCTCCTTTGTTCTAAAAGACTGAATATCTGTAGGAATGGATTAGGCTCCTGCCCCCACTTTAGGGAATTTATTTCCCATCCCGTGATTCAGCGAAGCACTGACCAAGCACATGAAAAATGAGTAAAGAGATTAGAATATCCCCCGTCCCCTTTACTTCCGTATGTTCTGCCCCATTAATCTAAATACTGCTTCCCACTGTACAAAAGCTTTAAATAATAAATGTTATGCTTTAGGGTTGTAGCTGGACTGGAGCAGTCTAATTGCAGTGTTGTGTGAAAATCTATGCAAAGATCGCAGCACCGCCCTCCCTCTGCCTATGACTCACTGTTGTAGCCGCATGTGTTTGAAGACTGTAAACAGTTACTCTAGGGGGAAGGGGATCTCTCTGATCAGTGAAGAGTCTCAACGGCCATCACAAGTGCTTCCGTCCAGCTACAAATCCTGGAATATAAAATCAATGTTCTGGTTGCTGCTAGTAAAAAACAACGTTCATCAAATATGGTACACAGATGAAGTGAAGGTTTTCTAACATTGGCCAGGTTTCTATGTGACAGATAAAAATGATGCAGTAGGGTTAAAATTTTCTAACAGGGGCATTTCTGCTTATTTTGCTGTCTATTGTTATCCAACAACAAAGGGCTTTGACTTGCAGCAGTATGTGCAATGTGACATAAAAGGATGTGTGAATCCAGTAACAAGCCTCCTGGTTGGTATATGCGCAGAAATGGTTCAGGCTAGGTGTTAGTGTTATCAGCACTGACAGGCGTATGTAAACATACTAGCGCTGACGATGGATGGGGAGAAGTTTATGGTTTCATGTGAGGGGCAAGAAGATGTCTCAGCACAGGGATCCTCTCCATATAAGAAGAATCAGTCAGGAGCAGCGGGAAGTGCCATGGCAAATGAGAGGCTTATTCCACAGTCGGTCATGCCCAGCATGTTTAGATCAGTGTGAAGGAGGAGGCGCTGGACATTTTATCTGGATATAAAACTAATACTGTTGTACTACCACCACCATTGGAGCTGTGATTCGTCCGATGGAAGTAGCGTCAGGTGGAAAGATTTTCACCAGGTGCTAGAGACACTTCCATTAACCTTCCAACTGTATTCACCCTCCTCTGCGGGCAGCCCGGGCGATCATTACATTACTACATTGATCAGAAGACAGGTGAACAAATAAGGTACCTGTGGCATTATGAATAGGGCCCCGGTTTTTTAAATGCCTTTTATAAAAAATGAAAAAAACAAAACCATGATGAAGGCTGTGATATTAGGACCTGCCTATGTCATAGCATACAAAAACAATTGGGGCAAATTTACTTACCCGTCCATTGAGTTCCAGCGGCGGCTCTCAGCTCCGGATTAGGGTACGCGGGATTAATAAGGTAGTTCTTCCGCCGTCACCAGGTGCGCTGCGGCGCTGAAACGTAAAAATCTCGCGCCGGAATGCACCGAGTGGACCGGATGAAGAGTAAGCGGTCTTATGCGACACATTTTCGGTGTAAATGCGGCGGTTTTTCGAATACGTCGGGTTTTCGTTCGGCCACGCCCCCCGATTTCCGTCGCGCGCATGCCAGCGCCGATGCGCACAACCGATAGCGTGGCCGCCAAAATCCCGGGGCAATTCAGTACAAGGGCGCAAAACAGAAAATTTCGGGTAACCGTCGGGAAAACGCGCATGGGCCTTAATAAATGACCCATTGTTGTACGGGGACCATAAGCCGCTAGGTACTTGCAACGCTTAGATGCCATAGCCTATAACGGAGGGGGGTAGGTCTCGTAATCGTTATATTTAACGCGAACATTTCACAGGAATATTTTTTCGATGGTTGACAGGTCCAAAATTGAAAATTTGTGGCAATGCTGAGGGGGGGGGGCGGGGGGGGGGTGGGGGGGGTTTTTAAAATGGACTTTGTCGCATTCTGGAATCATTTCAGTAGTTGTATTATACATTTAATTTCATACATATATTAATTGACCAAGACACACACAGGCTGTACTGCACCACCCCTAGTAACTTCTAAAAGTACTGAAGTATTAGAATGCGGAAAAGGCACTTTTAAATTGATATATCGGCCCTATTGAACTTCACAAAACTAAAAATTACGGTGAAAGATGACTGGTTCGCTTAAAAGAACACATAATGCAAAATAACCCCTAATCTAATAGAGTTTCATCAACTGCCATTAGAAAGCATTGCCTCCATCCTTAATGTCCTTCCTAACATGCCGTAAACCTAAGCAAGGAGATCCATAAAGCTGTATGCAAAGGACCTGTGAGATGTTCCAACGAGTTCATTAGTATCTTTAAGCTGTCCAGCCTTATTCATGGTGGGAGGTACAGCCACACCCCCAGTGCTGACTGACAGCCGGTACAATGATGTTGAGGTGTAAGGACCCTCCGTGAGCTTCCTGGTGCTGCGCACTGTACCTGTAAGGGATGGAGGATACAACGGTCCAGGCAGCAATGTTACAGAGAACATGTTCAGTACATGTGATCTGATTTCGTGTCTGCACCTGTATATTAGGCGGATGCAGTATGTCGCAGAATTAAGCACAGAACTGAATGCTACTATACATCTACACACGAACTGAGCAGGGGAGGAGAAGGGCGCGGGAACAGTGGACATCCACTGCCTCGACCATGTGACAAGGCTCAGGTTACCTAATAAAGAATAGATGATTTTGGAATGATTAATGTATGAAATCGCTAGGTAAAGGCTGGGATGGATCCTTGTGTGCTGACTCCAACAGGTAGAGGTGACAGAGAGATGATGAAAGGTGTCTTAAAGAAACACATTCTGTAATTCTACCTGTTGGGCAGCTCTCAAGGATCATCCAGCTTTATCTAATCAATTTATACATTATCTTTAGAATATATTTTCTTTATAAAGTAATGAGGTGGACGCATAGAGGGAGCCAACTCCAGGGGTCACATCATTATACGGTTTCAGTAATGTCGTGTAGAAAGTATCTTCCTATTACACAATCGGTGGCAGGGGGCCGCTAGCCCAGGAAGCGCACTTTTTCCTGAGGAGCCAGCACAGGTAGTGTCAATCAGTATACAGGCATCTTAGGTGTATAGGAGCATCTAATACACACACCGGCTGAGGGGGTGTGGCCGCCAGCATCAGGAGAGGACATAGAGAAGCCAGCCCAAGAGGGTCACATCATTATAAGGAGTCAGTCAAAGCAATGCGGGCTGTGGCTGTGTTCCCACCCAGGACTAAGCTGGACTGCTGAATAATAATAATGAATCATGGAAAACCAGAATGGAGATAAGTGGGGCAAACAGTTAGACCTGAATGTTTAAGTTTACAGGCATGTAGTTGGACAAGGTAGGGATATTTTTCTTTTCCCTTCTCTTTTTTTTTTTTTTTTTTTTTTTTTTTTTTTTTTTTTTTTTTTTTTTTTTTGGCACAAATTTATCCCACAAAGTGACCGAAACTGTTATTTGACCGTCACAAAAATCGGACCTTGTGAACTACGAATTATAGGGGTTTGCCAGAAAGAAAATTTTCAAATTTCAATCCCATAGTGATGTTAACACAATAAAGATAATTTTTGACCCTTGAGGGTCAGTGTAAGATTCCAGTGTATGTTTGGGGACTCTCTAAACAGACACATAATGATTCATCTAGTTCTGTAAGCTGAAAATGTGGTTAGGTTATCAAGATACATGTTTACATACTCTTTTATTTAGCTTTTGAACATTGTACTAGTGTCTACCAAAGAAGAGGGGAGAGGGATCTCTCCTAGGCAGGTTATTAAAGAAAATCCAAAAGGGGGTATCAATCAACCCACAGGCACCATAGCTAGGAGAATTTAACTTTTATGAGATATATTTTAATAGAGTGACAAACAAAAAAGGATACCTAAAAAGAGACCTAAAAACACAGGAAAGCCACCAATTGAGTGTAATGATTCAGCTAGAACTGGTCTTCCCGGGGAGCCAGACTAGCAACCGAATCTGGACAAATCTAGTGGTGTACCTGCAAAATGCAGTTTTTAGATCTCGACATTATCCTTTTTTGTTTGTACTATTATCTGACACATAGAAAGAGAGATTAAACAGATCAGAGATGATGAGATCCATGTGATGCCTATTACACACAAGACACTCTCCAATGACACTCCCCCTCCCCGGATAAAGAACTTATCTACCTGTAGCTTGTAGTTCTCCTTACGCTGTATACATGCTGGCAAAAAGTCAGTGAGTGAATCAGTGAGAGCTCCATGCTGAGAGCTAGAGTGCAGAGAGAGAGAGAGACCAGCTCCATGGCAAGATGCCAGCTGACCCTAAAGTCAAAAGTTACAGGGTCGTGTCTAACTGAAATTGGCAGGACGGATAGAGACAGGTTGGAATTACATCCGTGAAATGCTGTATTTTTTGTAATAACACATTGTCTAATTCAATGTTATTTTGTTGTCCTTAGTACATTTTAAGAAACTTGTCTTTGTGGGAATACCCCCTTTATGAGGTAGTATTTACACACCACTTTAAAATCTCAACTTTATTAGTTATCTATTAAAAATGCGATAGGACCAAGAGAAGTTTCTGTTGTCATTCACTATTGACACTCATTTACATCACTTGGCAGGTAGTGGGGATATAATGTGGATTTCTATAGTTGATGTTTGTTCACTGGTGCTACGATCTCATCTATGATCTCGTATAGGACAAATAAATTGGGGGAAAAGGGTGCTTTATTTCAGGAAGGTTCTTTATTATGGGATTCCTGTAGTGTGTGTGTGTGTGTGTGTGTGTGTGTGTGTTTACTCTTTATTACACATTTGCCCCAGATACAATCACCTCTTTATTGCACACTTGCCCTATAAGAAAATCTCAATAATAGATACCTCCTCTCATTCGAAAGTAAAGGACTACACTAGCACCCCAGTCTTGGCGTTTACTTTGCCCCTCATATTGGTATAAGATATTATTGCACACTGAATACATTCACCATTTCTTTTACTCCACAATTCACATTCCCCTCATGTTTCCCGCTAGTCTCTTCACATTTCATATTCTGTCCTACGCATTTTGCAAGAGATTGTACTGGCTCATGAGGGACTAGAGCTAATAACATTATACAGGCTGTCAGTCAAGCACTGGGGGTGTGGCTGTGCCTCATTGGCCCCATCTCAGGTCATTTGCATACAACTTTAGTACCTGATTGTCCCTCTACATGCCTGTAAACTTAAACAATAATAATTCTTTATTTATATAGCGCACACAGATTACGCAGCGCTGAACAAAGCATGTCAAATCAGTCCCTGTCCCCAATGGGGCTCACAATCTAAACAACCTAACAGTATGTTTTTGGAGTGTGGGAAGAAACCGGCAATGTTTTCTAATGGCAGAACATATATTTAGCTTTGGGTGGTTATTTTGCCGGGCAGGTTCTCTCTAAGAAATGTGTGGCGAAATTTTTTTAGTTAGGATATTTCTTCACTTGTTTACTAGCAGGGGGAGGGGGGCTTTATACTACTCAAATCCCCCACTTCCCTCCAGCCTCATCCCAGTTGGCCTAATGGAGCTAGCTAGAGTGTTCTCTAACACTGCAAAGGCTGCAGAGGAACTTTGTCTCAGTGGGGGTAGCTATTAAATAACACCTTTTGCAGCCACAGCGACTCCGAAAGGCTTGAGCTTATTTTTTTCCCCCCATTTTCAAACAAGAGACAATGAGCCATAAAACTCTTAGACCAATACGTTGATTAGGGACAGTTATGGAGTTATGGTCCATCTCAGCCTTAGGGCAAATACATTTTTGGAAAGTTATTGTCAGGGGATTGCATTGACCCAATTTCCAAGGCTCTAGCACCCTTGGGTCCAAAGACATCCATATCTCGGGATGGGACCATAGCAAATGGGTCAGGTTTGGTATCGATGTGATCCAGGGATTCACCCAGATTATGCAATTTGTACTGTGTCAATTGCGTATTAGCCCTGGTAAGTGCGGCCCCCACACCAGTAAAAAATTGTAAACATATCACACAAAAACCCAACAAGGTCCTGGTGTTATGGAGCCTGAATTATGATACTATATTGCTATAAAATTCTTATTTTATTGATATGCATTAAAAACAATTAAAACAAAGCATGTGCCCATCAATCAGATGAGAACAACCAGATGCCTGCAATATGGGCAATACAATACACAATACAAACATTGGGATGACCCACAGGTAATGGGAATAAACATGACATAGGTAACATTCAATATAACATAATATAGCCAAGTAACTTTACCCTGTGTGATCAGGTAGGGGTGGAGAGGCTGACTGCCCCACACGTATCGCCACCTCGCTGTGGCTTCGTCAGGGGTAAATCGCATATTCATTGGTGGGGTTAAGTACCTTCTGGTTGGTTCGAATGTGCCCTGTCATTGGACCGCGAAATATCGCGAGATTCCGGGCGCCGTCACAACCCCGCGCACGCGCGGTGCCATCCAGGGATTCACCCGGATACCACCCCGATTCCAATGATGCCAGATCCCTGACCCTACGACTTCCCCTTGAGAAGCTAGGACTTCTCCAAGGTTCTCGGTGGGCTGAGGTGTGTCTGCACCTAAAATAATCAGAACACCCCTGATGCCCCTTGTCTTTTGTCTGGGAAACCATTTACTATCAGGTGCAGAGGAAAGATCTTAAGGTGTGGACTATCAGGTTCCATTAGGCCCACACATAAGGTAACTAACATTCTGATTTCTGATACTTGTAGTTCTACCTGTGTATTTGTACTCTTTTTAACTATATATATCCATTGTGTGTACCGTTTTGTCTAGTGTGCCCTTAAGGCTATTAAACATAAAATGTAACCCGTGTTGCTCTTTTATCTTGATCCACGAACCCCACGTCCGTTGCAGCGTTATATAGTGGGTTGATTCCTCACCCTATAAAATCCCATTATGGACCAGGCTAATATTGAAGGAGAACTGGTGGCAGATTAATTGGGTTGATAAGGGTCTGCTTCACTGAGGCTAATGAAAGGGGTCTTATAGCCATTCAGGGTTGTGATTTATCATTGTGCCATATTCGGGGGGTGGGTGAACAACTTTAAATCACTTTCTGCGCCTCTCAGAACCTGTGTGTTCTGGGAGTGTCTAAAAAGGATAACCAAGTGACCTTGCGAACCCATCAGGGGTCCCAAACGTCATGGTTTCCTTCACACTTAAATCCAGAAGTATTTAAGTGGAAGTCACAAATTTTGCTTGGAAAAACTCCACTCCCCTGCAGGCATAGGAAAATGTGTAGGATAGGTTATGAAAAAATATAAAATTTGTATAAAGGTGCATGGCTAATTAAAAGCTTGAATTTGTATTTCCAAACAGATGTGGACTTGATTTGCAATGCTGTGCTCCAACATCTTGGTGCATTGTCTGGCATAAACTAAACCACCTATTAGGAGGTGTGAAGTTTTCCTAGAATTTATCTGTCAGTGCCAAATAGACCTAGGGTTTAGACAGTTGTCAGGCACTTTTGGGACTACTACAAATGTGGGTTCGCCTATAAAAAGGGTGTGTGGCTTTGCTGCAAAAAATATGTTCACCAAAAATAGTTTTAAAGCACCAGAATTTTGGCAAAGCTTTCTGTCATTAACTAAAACTAATGCAGAGTATGACCAGACGGTATTCTTCTAGACCAGATTTAACATCCCCCATCAGACGCAGGGATTACCCTGGTGTAGCATAAGAATAGTCTTGCTCTGCACTGTTTTATCTTACATCACTTTTGATAATCCTGCTCCAATATTAAATCCCGTTTCTTTTGTGGTTTTTAAAACTAAAGTACAAAACACAAGGTGTTTTATTGAGACTTTACAGCAGTCTCACACAATTTTCATCTTTTATGTAAGTCCGTGTATCGGTTAAATGCACTGATGTTGTACAATAGTAGGTCACTAGGCCGTGGTTGTCTTTATTTAAAGATTGAAAAGCTTACTTTTGTTAAGAATATCTATGTAACCACATTCTCACCTGTGTTACTACTCATGTACATGATGTGAGTGAAGGCAATATAATACTGTACTTCCTGTACTAAAGTTTATTTTGTAACACAGAAATGCTAAAATACTGCATGAATAATACAGGAACCACAACGCGTTTCTGGGTCCGAGAAGACCCCTTTGTCAAGTGGATTTTGGCAGAAAAGTTACATAAAACAGAAGGTATAAAACTTTTATGACCAATGCCTAAATAATGCAGAATATATATAAAGGTAGCATTAGAAATAATACTGAAGGGACGAGGAGGGTGCCACTTTTGTGGCCACGTATAAACTCACGATGTCAAATATAGTTTAAAGCACCATAAAAAAAATGTTAACAAGACCTTGGAGACCTGCAAGTTGTCAGCTTGTGACTATAAAATAGATATACATAAGACAGTCTACATGAAGAAATATGTATGTTTGTGTAAAATATATATGGTCCCCTACTTGAGGCCACCCGACTTACAGACAACACCTGGTTAAACACGAACCCCTGTGCCCACTGTGACCTCTAGTTAAGCTCTCTGGATGCTTTACTTTAGTCCCAGGCTATGCTACGAAGGCTGTATAAAGAGGGCTCATGGGGTAAGCCCTTGTCATACAGAGGAGGGGTTTGCTGCATATTGCTAGCACAGATCGCAACTATTAACCCTTTCATTGCTGCCAGCAGCAATTAAAAGACGATAGCGCTGCTGCTGCCATCTTGGTTGAGAATGCCGCTCCTCGTGACGTCGTGGAGAAGCAATTGATTGCCATGACAGCCTTAGGTCTTTGTCAGACACGAGACTGTATGTTTTCAGGAGATTCGTTACAATGCAATATTGACGCATTGTATTAAATCCCATGTAAAAATGCCATATACTACAATGCAGGAGTATTGCAGTATATTCAAACACACATGCTAGTCTGATCAGAACTAAGGCACTCAGCCAAAACGATGGTTACCTGTGTTTATCTACTACTATGCTGCATCACAGATAGAGAATTACATTTTAGAAGATCCAGGAGGCTACACTGGAGTTTTTCCTTCTTTTTGATTTAGTGCAGTATATTGTAGGAACAATCAGACCATCTAGTGCAGTGGTGGCCAAGCTATGGCACGGGAGCCAGAGGTGGCACTCTGAGTACTCTCTATGGGCACCCAGGCCATCACCCCAGCACAGAGTTTCCAAACCTCCTCCTGTCTTTGGCCAGAATGTGCTGTGATCAGTGCTATTTTAAAGCTGCACATCCTCAGCTGCCTGGGACTACAAGAGAAGCAAGGAGATGCAGACAAGGCCGCGTTCTCATTGGAGCTCCTGCTCTGGGCTCCACAATTTTGCCTGTTCAGGGGCCCCTAGAAGGAAGCTACAATGATAATCTGAATGTCTCCTCTTTCTTTGTATTGGTGCCTCCAGAACACAGATGCAATTAAAAGCTGTGACAAAACGGGTAGCAACAGTTACTGTTTAAATTGCCATGTCGTCACTTTGCATTTAAAGTGAGTTTGGTCATAGTTTGGGCATTCGGTCTCTAAAAGGTTCACCATCACTGATCTAGGGTTAAAAAAAAGTTTTAAAAAAACCCCTATAAATTCAAATGTCTTCCCTTTCCTTAGAACAGTTTAAAAATGACAAACATGTTAGGTATTGCTTCATCCCAAAATGCCTGACTTATCAAAATATAAAAATGATTCTTCCCGGAAAATGGCACCAAATGTCCAAAACGCCACTTTTACACCATTTTACATCATATAGAAAATGTTACAAAAAGTGATCAAAAGGTCGCACAGACCTCAAAATGGTAGCAATGAAAACATAACTTCATCTCGCAAAAATTGACACCATACACCAAAGTATGAAAAAGTTATAAGCATCAGAAGATGGCGAACCAATTTTTTTTCTAACACATTGTTTCAATTTTTGAAAATTTATTAAAACACAAAAAAACCTAATAAATTTGGGAGGGCCGTAAATCATACCGAACGTGAAGGAATTATGTTCGTTGGAGGCGCACGGAATAAAGTCTAAAAGTGAGTTTTTTCCGCCAATTTACCTTTGCCATTTTTTTCAAACCTTTTTCAGACATGACCATGGGAATCATAAATAAGTCATTGAGAAATAAAATTGGGTAAGAAGAAAATAAGCCCTCACACAGACATCGGTACCACCAAAAAAAGTAAAAGAAGTTTTGAAGGTCGGAAGTTGAAAAAACAAATGAAAAAGGCTCCGGCGCGCCCGGGCCGCTACCCGTCCCTATTCACGAGAATTTGAATGCGGGCGGACAGGTTGTGGGTCTGGCAGGGAAGGGAGTCCAGCGATGCTCCGGAGGCCATGTTTGTTTACATGCGCCTTGATCCCGGTCCACAGTTTTTTTTCTTGTTGGTTTTTTTTTTTTTTAGAACTCGGACAACACCCTTTTAAGGGTTATAATTAGAGTTGATGCTTTGGTCATAAAGGCTTTATACCTTCTGTTTTATGTAGCTTTCCAGCCAAATTGACAAATCTTGTGGTTCCTGTATTTTACTGACAAAGTTCACCATATATCCACTCTACTGGTGTGCGCCATTTTTTTTTTTTTTTTTTTTAACCTCACATAAACGTTCAATCCAGCCGTTGAGGCATCCTAGCTTGAAGAACCAGAGGTTCCTGCCAAAAGTACTGGAGAATCGCTGAATGCTAGATTTGGCTGAGGACAAGCACAATTCATTCCTGTGATCAATGAGAATTGCACTTCTCCTATACTCATAAAGTGTGAGTGAGTCTCAATGGCAAATCTACCTAGTCTTCAGGGATTATTATTATTACGGTATTGTTATTTTTTAATGTAACCAGATAACTAGGTTTATTTATGACAATGGTTTTAACCCATGTAGATAAAAATTTTAAAATGTGGGATATTTTAGATGACACAATTTATAGTTGAACTAATGTACAGTAAAAGGAAGCTATCAGTTTTATCTGTATTAGTCATCTGCTCTTAATGAAACCCAAGGAGTTGATAGTAACAAGTCCCGTTTTACATAAGATAACCATTACCTTTTAAGTGACTGCGGAATTACTTCAGTGTGTTATACGAGCGTGAAAGATCACTTAATTCTAATGTAAAGTCATCGGATAATGGATCAGGAGGCATTTAGTAAGTGAGAGGAGAGTGGATGTTGAGTTACTGGAGGACGGTTTTCATTTCAGCGTATCACAAGACAAGAAAGTCTCCAAATGATTCATAAAGGGGTTTTCCCACGAACAAAAGTTAGGCCCTATCCACGGGAAAGGGTTTAACTTGTTGATCAGTGGATCAGTCTCGGTGATGAGACCACACAGATCACGAAAATGTGGGGGTCATAAGGACACATCACGCTCCGGTCAGAGCAAGGAGCAGACTGTCGTGCAGTGAACATTCTGTTCCATTAATCTCTATGGAGCTGACTGAGATTGCTGAGTTGCAGCGCTCGGCAATTTCTGTCCGCTCCATTGAGATTACTGAGTAGAAGTTTCATGTGCGGCCTTCTGCTCCATTAGTCTGACGAGGGGTCCGACAGAGGTAAGTGTGACCCCATCGGACCCCTCATTTTCTTTATCTTTGGGGATCTCAGCCGTGGATAGGGCCTAACTTTTGTTCGTGGGGAAAACCCCTTTAAAGGAAATCTAGCATTTGGTTTTTATGCATTGTGAACCAAACATGCCTTGAGACTGCTTTGGCTACACTGATGCAGAAACATATCTTGTTTCATCCCTGAACCAAGTGGTTTTGCTCAAAAAACAATTATAAAATTCAGCACCTTGGGAAAGCTGGGTGCCGTACATAAAATACAGTATTTTATGTATGAAGTATTAAGACCCGTATGATCTTGTTTTACAGGGGAGCCTTCTCTGTGGTGAAAAGATGCATGAAGATCACTACAGGACAAGAGTATGCAGCCAAAATCATCAACACCAAAAAGCTTTCTGCAAGAGGTATCCATTATGAGCTTATCTTTCTCTAACCTTCAAAGGGCTTGGGCAATATATTTGGATATGTTGCACATGTGCCTTACTTTACATTGCTTTTGTGCTTGGTGGGCAAACTGTCTGGTGATCTTTGTTTAAAAGGTCTGAGCTGCTGAATAGGAGGAGCTGTAGCAATAGAGTTAGGCTCATCCTGCTCTCTCCCGTCTCCCAGTCTCTGTGAGAGAGAGAGGAAACTGTATACATATGCAAAGAGCAGCTGAGAACAGGAAAAGGCTGCCTCATTAAATAACCTCAAAGGTACAGGTACATATACATGTAGATCCACATCCTGAAGAGATCTTTTGAAAAGTGGTCAACCCCTTTGTGTTACTATCCTATATGACCTTGGACATTATCAGCATATGTACCTATTGGTAGAACCAGTGAGACGGTTTTCTTTCTTCTGGAGGAGAGCTAATTTGCATACCTTTTCTTTAACCTCTCCCGCTCAGCGTCCATATATCGGGCGATGAGCTCAGTGGACTTAGCGTCAGTGTCAGGATATATCGGACGTCTGAGGCTGTGCGGTTGCTCAAGATTGAGCGAACCGGCATCGGGAAAACGGGGTGGCGGCTGTGATGATAGCCGGCCCCGCCGTGTAACACCGCGATCGGAGTATGTCTCCGATGCGGGTGCTTAAAAACCCGTTTAAATGCCAGGTCAGCGCCGGAGCCGCCGCGGATCTAACATGTATCTGGGGGGTCTTTCCCACGATCGGCCCCCCCGAACGTTTCGGGGTGCGCCGATCGTTGCATATGTACTCTGGGGTACGATCTGGACCCCAGGTTCCTGCTAGAATTGCGTAAGTGGTGTTGTACGTCATCTTCCTGGCACAGTGCAGCCTATGCAGTAGTAGGCTTGACACGTGATAATACTCTGCAATACATGAGGATTGCAGAATATTATCTGAACAAGCAATCAGAGGATTTCTTGTTCATTATACCATGGTAAAAAGTGAAGTAAAAAAAAAAATGTATTAATAAAAATAAAGTAATAAATCACTAAAAATGCCCAAAACCCCAAAAACATATAAAGAGGACATAAAATAAAAAAAAAAGTCTAAATCATAACACAAAACCCCACATATATATAACCGATCCCCCGTAACAACCCGTAGATAAAAGTAAATCATTATTGAAACCCCCACGATAAACGCGTCGTAAAAAAAAACTCGCTATAAACCTTTCAAAAATTCTGATTTTTAGCTATTCAATCCCACAAAAAATGCTTATCAAATGCGATCAAAAACCATGTGTAACTCCGACATGATACTGGGTGCAAAGTACCATGTCCCGCAAAACACAAGCCATCAACCAAGCTCCGTAGCCAAAAAAAAGTAACATGTTATGCCACTTGGAGAGGCAATACAGAAAATGATAGCTTTTTCCCACAATTAGGGTTTTGTTGGCAAATGCTAGTAAAAGTGAAGAAAAACTATCAAGTCTGGTATCCCCGTAATCGTATCGGACCCATAGAATAAAGAACATGATTATTAGTCTATACGGTGAGAACAAAAAAAAAAAAAAAAGAGGTAAAAAAATCCAGTACAGAATTGATGCTTTTGCTAATCCTGCTCAAAAAAAAGTTCCTAAAATTTTCAACAATAGGTGATACCAACCCAAAAATGGATAACAATGGAAAAAAGCATCTCATGACGCAAAAAAAATGGCATCAACACTGGCCCACAGAACGAAAAGCGAAATTTTATTAGCCTTCAAAAAAGGGGCCAATGAGGAAACTATAAATCCATGGCAGCATGCAGGGCGGCGCTTCCTCCTTCGCGTCTCCTGGTGCGCCCTATAAAACAAGCTAACGGGCCACATGTGGGGCAGGTCTTGTACTCCGGAAAGATTCGAACAAATTGTATGGGTGGGTTTCTCTTTTATTATTTTGGAAAGTGTAAATTTTCGCTAAAGAACGTATAAAGGGCGACAATGTACCATTCTAAATTTCACCACTCCATTTGATTCAAATCTACTATGAAGATCTCAAGGTTAAACACTCTTCGTAAAGCTGTCTGATAGTTGAGGGGTGCAGATTTGAAAACGGGTTTGGTTATAAGGGGGATTATGATGCTAAATATGTAAAAATTCATCCAAACTGATATATCCCCAAAATGTCAATTACTGAAAAATCAGCGAAAAGCGATATATGCTGTTTGAAGCACGCGGTGACATCAAAAACTAAATATCCAGAAATTCCAGAAATTATGAAATGTAAAGAGGACAATATGGGAAATGTATCCAGCAACTTATTTAGGTGTGGTAAAATTATCATGCTGAAACGCAAGATTGGATTCGAAAATGGAAAATTTTTCAAAATTTGTTCTATTTTTTTTTTTTTGTTGTAAATAAAGCAAAAACTTATCAGCAAAAATTTACCACTAAAATGAAGTACAACATGTGGGGAAAAAACAATCTCAGAATCGTTTTGATAAGTAACAGTGTTCAAAAGTTATAACCATATAAAGCGACGCAGGTCAGAATCCAAAATATCGGGCTGAGCCTTAACCTGCAAAATGGCTGCGTCCTTAAGGGGTTAAAAATGGACAACGGGCCCCCTTTAACCCCTTACCGACATGTGGCGTATCTGTACGTCAGACGTCTCCTGCGAGTGTATGGAGAGGGCTCAGTCCGAGGTGTGCATATTGCAGCTAACACCAGTGATTGTTGTTGGCATCAGTCATAGGTGCTAACCGTTTCATTACCAGCGGCGAAGCGTGTGGGTGCCGCCATCTTGCCTGAGAAAGCCGCTCCCTGTGACAACATCGGGGAGCGATAATCTGTCGCTATGACATCCTTGGGTCTTTAGAAGACCCGAGGCTGTATGGTTTCTGCAGTTCTGTTACAATGTGCTAGTGGCACATTGTAATACTTCATTTGTAAAATTCCCATATACTGCCATAACGTAGTATCAATCAGACAACCAAGGGTTAAAGTACCCTAGTATACAAAATTGTCAAAACCATAAAATAAAAATAGAACGTATATAAAATAAGCAGTAAAAATCATAAACCTGTTATGTATTGCTGCGTCCGAAAATGTCCAATCTATCAAATATAAATTTTGAACCCAGTAATGGAAAATGGCGCCCCAAATGTCCAATGCAACTTTTTGGTCATTTTGCAACATAAAAATTCTTTTTTTTATAAAAAGTGATCAAAAGGTCCAATAGTCCCCAAGAAGGTATCAAAGAAAATGTCAGCTCATCCCGCAAAAAATGACACCTCAACAGCTCCATACACCAAAGTATGAAAAAGTTATTAGCGTCAGAAGATGGGGACATTAAGAATTACATTTTTTGTACAGATTGTTTTCATTTTTTATATTTTTATTGGAACACAGTATAACATATAAAAATATTATATCCACGTGATTGTACCAACCCAAAGAATAAAAGAGCCGTTTCATCTGGGATGCACAGTGAAAGCTGTAAAAACAAGGCCCACAAGAAAATGGCGCAAATGCATTTTTATTTGTTTCTTTTTGTTTACAGGGGCACAGAAGCTGCGCTTAGGGAGTTTTCTGTCGGGCGAGGTTGCCGGCCACTCCCACCCCTCCCTATCTCTCAGCATCCGATGGGAGTGGCTGGGTCGTCGGGGAAACTCCCCGAGCGCAGCTTCCGTGCCCCTGTAAACAAACAGGGCACAGTTCAGACGGACAGTGGCGCGGGAGGAGTAGAGTACAGAGACGGAGGAGTACAGTACAGGTTTATTTTATTTTTTTTAAAAGCTCACCCCAGCCTGTCACTAATTTATTGGTAGTCTCGGATAACCCCTTAAGGGAAACTTATACTCACCAACATTTTTCATATACATGTAAAATTATGAATCCATGTTCCACATATATAAATTTTATTTTTTGTGATATTTTTTTACTCCTTTATACAGCTGATTAAAATCGGTAAGGCCCGTTGCATACTCTGCAATTTAGATGCCTCTCTGTCGTCCTATTTCCTGACTTCTATGCAGTAGAGCTGAATTGCATGTAGCATGTTGGTTTTATACATACATCATTTGGCTATCACATGAAACAAATTTGTTAGATAAAGTGTTAGGAATAACCTTAGCCTTTATTTTTTGGAAAGTAAAGTGTGTGATTTAACAGCCAAGATAACATTTGATAGTAGGTGATGCTTTAGAAATTGATAACTTATTCAGTCCCAGAATGCTCAGAACTCTCCTAATGTTGTTTTCAGTAATTTTAAATATGTGGCCAGAAAAGTGTAAAAAAAGAAAAAATATGCAAATTATTTCATATCTAATGTGCATCTTATTTTGTGACCTTTTGTTTCAAAAATACACAATAATATACAGTAACAAATGTATGCCTAGGGCCCAAATCACGCCTGCATCAGGGGTTTCTATGTTCTCTGTTTTAAGAGAGGGTAATGGAAATAAAAATTGAAATTTCATCCTTCCATTTCCCATAGAAAGTTGCCTACCATTATGTTTTTTATATGTATAGCAAGTAAAAACATTTACAATTGCAGAAACATATAGGAAAGGTCAGATTCCTCTAGCTTCTAGGGTCATATTTTATGTCCAGTCATCCGTAGTTGAGCATCATTGGCTGCCAGTCACCACTGGACCCATAAGGAGTCTTCTAACTTCCTTGACCTTGTCTTGTGCAGTTACTAAGCTGAGGCTCTAAGATAACCTTAAAGAAGGTGCCATGTGCCTCATCCTAGTGAGGAAGACCTTTCCACTGTATAAAGAATCCAGGACTCTAAAGGATGTGCACATTGTCCTTTATAGGAAGAAAATGTAATAACAGGTTATCCTATTATGGGTCCTCTGCCAATGGCTAATCCTCATTATTGTTCCCATATTTCCTCTTATGACTGACCGTATATTTGCAAAGGTGCAGTGACAGGAAGAGTAAGATGAGATCTGTGTGGCTTAGGGCTTGTTAGTGGGCATTAGTCTGCCCGAAAGGCAATTTGCAACATGGGAAAAAAAGATGCTTCTGTGGTATGTTGTGAAAAAATAGGTCAGAGCTTAATTGAATGACATTCTTCTTCATTATTTACAAATGAGCTTGCTCCATGAAGGCACGCTGTATTCACCAGTGGAGCCTGACAGGATTCTTAAAGCCAAATGACTCTGAAGCTTGGAACTCTTCATGTATATGTAGGAACGGACACTGTGCCCCTCTGATGATTCACTTTCATAAAAAACCCATTCCCTTCCCCAGTAAGCTATAGACGAGAGGATTAGGAGGGAGTAGGTGCGTACATACAGCTTTTCTTGCTGCGTCGGAAATAGATCTGTGTGGGTCTTCACAGCGCTGTGGTATAATGAGAGCTGCTATTTTTGCTACCAGTCATTTTTAGAAAGGCAGCAAAAAATGTGCACTTTCACAATTGTTCTGCTTAAACGCTCTTGAGAAGACTCCCAGCTGTCTCCTATACCTGTGCCTTCCTCTGAAATGCCCTGAATGATGATAAATAAGAAAGGCACCTGTATTTTGTACCTCAGACTATAAATACAGCCGTAGATGCCAATCGCTATTGTTTCATCGTTCCCTTATTCAGCTTCTAACTCGGAGGTTTCTAACCTTCTGTAGCTCGTGAACCATGTTCAGCTTTGAGTGATGGTTAACAGTGTTTTCCCACCAAAAAAGTTAGGCCCTATCTAACTAGCTGATTGGTTGGGGTCTCAGTGATGAGACCTCCGCAGCCCAGGAGACGATGGGGATGCAATGGCATCAAAGGTAAAAATTGTAAAAAAAAAAAATCAGAAGTACATTGAGATTCTGTGTAGATCTCAGGAATAATTGTTTTTATATTGTGATAGACTGGGTATTTTGAATGCTTATGTTTATTTAAATTCTGTTCTAGGGAAATAGGAGTGATTTAAAAATATTTTTAGCATTTTTTTCCCCTGCTTTTTAAGAAACCTGAACCAACTGTGTTTGTTAGCAATGGGTAGCTGCAACTGCCGTGTGTAAAGAGGGCCCAGCCCATGAGCACTCTTCATACATCCTTAACTACAGCCTGACTTTTGGATCTGTCCCGTGTAGTTTAAGTGGACCTTACATCAAGTAGAAAATGTTTAATAACATATCTCCTCTTGTTTCCAACTGTGTCCATGACCAATTTGGAATTTGTCTTTTTAAGCTTGCTCTGCTATTTGAAAGATTTGAACTCCGATGTTTATTTGCAAATTAACATCAAATGGATCAGGGGAAAAGCAGCAATGGAAATATTCATCCATTTAATGTTCTATACTAGGTGTTCTCGTTATTCTTCCATTTTACGAATAAAACATTCAAACTCCAGAATTTTACTACAAACAAACAACGGGGGTCAAAATGAAATACGGTATGTAAAAGATTAGAAAATATAGTCTTCCGTATATCCAAACACACACAGCAACATATCATCAGCCTCCATAGGGAAAGAAGGGAAAGCTGAATAAAATGGGGAAAACAAAGATACTGGCTCAGCAGGCAGACGTGCTCAATCTGCACAGAATCTAAATATAACTCCAGAGAGCAGCAGCAGCAGGAGAAATGGGCAAAACGCAGTCAGAGTAAGGAGCTTATCAATCAGAGATAATCCTTCACGACATGCAGAGGTGAATGCCGTCCATGAAAATATGCACCTTGCATAGCTTCAGAGAGACAAAAATATTACAATACATTGAGCGGCAGGGGACGGCTCATTAGTTTCCACCTCAGTAACACGTTTTAGATTGCATCACATGTTTCTGACAATGCTGTATATCACTTCAGTGTTCAGAGCACTATCTCCTGCAGTAATGAACTGAGATGGAAGGGAGCCATAATTAGAACGCCGCTGTGCACTACACTTAGAGAAGACAGGTCACCAGTACGGCCAAATGTAAATGGAAAATAGTGGAGCGTACATGTTCTCCAAATAACCTCATTATTTCATACAATCTCTATAGTAGACATCAGAGTCAAGACTTGCAACTACCTCTACTACAAATACAGCGTCAAGCAAAAATGGCAATGTGACATATGACAATGGCAACAAATATATTTCCATCTCCACTGTCAGCATCAAAAATATACTTTCCAATTTCAGTATCTCCCAAGCTTCAAGAGACTTCAGAAGGTTGTTGTGGGAAGGACGTTTCCCATCCTAGAAAAGGACACTGTAATAGATCTCTGCCCGGTTCAATTAGTTGTGAAGAACTGGTCACATTAGGTTGTCATGTTAGGTTGAGTGTTAAACTGGGGAAAATCCTGTCCAAATGTTCTTTTTACCAGTTGCAATCTTGGATGCAATCGCAAAAGTTCTGCTAATCGGGGATTATATCTGCAATGACCATCTATTTTAAGGGAACCTTTCACCAGAGACCTCATTTCACTAAAGACAGATTGTAAAAGCCCAAGACGCCTGCAGTGCAAAAATGCCTCTCTGCCTTTTCGTAGCATTTGCATTACAATATAATTGTGTGTTATAACTTACTCTTGCATCCTGACAAAATCCTGGGGTAGTCACAGAGGCTGGGCTTTGGTTTGGCTGCATTTCAAAAAACAACATGTGACTTGTCTGAGCTGCAGGCTGCCTCCATCTTTGTGCTCCTGTACAGCTTGTCCCTCCCCCACTGATGTCAGCCCACCAGGCTGTGACCTCTGAGAAGAAGCGGGAGGTGCAGCTGTACATGAGCACAAAGGTGGGGGATCTGAGGAGTGACACAGACAAGTCACATGTTTTTTGAAATGCATCCAAACCAAAGTCCAGCCCCTGGGACTACCCCAGGATTTTGTGAGTGTCCATGGTAAGGTAACAGGGTGCAAGGTAACACACGATTATATTGTAACGCAAATGCTTAGAAAAGGCAGAAAGGCAGGTTTGCACTACAGGTGTAATAACCTTCTGCAACCTATCTCTAGTGAAAATGAAGTCTCTGGTGACAGGTTCCCTTTAAGGGAAACCAAGTCAGTGTTGGGCCTCATGAAGACATAAAAAGGACAATAGTATAACAGGTGAAATTACATACACACACATGATACATATCAGAAGGGGATGACAAACATTCTAGATCAAAGAGATAGTTTATCAGTGACCCCTTCGATTAACCTGGCAGTTATGGGATTGTTTAGGACCTGTGACAAAGTGAAGCAAAAGGAGAGAGCATTGGTACTAAAACTGATGACAACATCGAAAGTTCTGAGAATGGGGGAGTAGCAGGATTCCCACGGTGGATCATTGGTTTGCTCTTACACAGAAGATTAGAAGATATGAACAAATTTATTTTGACAAATGTGGATCCAGGGGGAAATGGTTGGAGATCTGGAGTACAGGCAGTCCCCGGGTTACATACAAGATAGGGTCTGTAGGTTTGTTCTTAAGTTGAATTTGTATGTAAGTCGAAACTGTATATTTTATCATTGTAATCCCAGACAGAACTTTTTTGGTCTCTGTGACAATTGAATTTTAAAAATGTTGGGTTGTCACAAGAATCAATATTAACACTAAAGCTTCATTACAGACACCTGTGATAACTGTTACAGCTGTTTATAGTAGCCTAGGACTAAAGCACAATAAATTACCAATATCCAGTAGTCCGTTTCTAACTAGGGGTCGTATGTAAGTCGAGTGTTCTTAAGTAGGGGACCGCCTGTAAATGGAAATAGGATGGGTCCCCCCTTTTCTTTTTTTTTTTTTTTTTCTCTTTCTCTCTCTCTTGCCAAAGGGGTGGTAGGTAAAGGGTGGGGGGAGGGAGTACTAGGATTTTGCACAAGGACAATGGTGGGTTGTTAGACTGGCCAAATTTTTACGGTATGTTCACGGTAATGTGTAAAACATGGCCTTCACTGATCGACGCGTATGCCGGCTACATGCTGCAGCCAGAATTATACTATACTATACTATATAACCTACCATGGGGTTCCATCTGTAATGTTTGGGGGAAGGAGAGGGGGGGATATGCTTGACTATGTGATTTTGTATTTTCCGAGCTTGTATTGGAATGTTCATGTTTTAAAAAAGATTAATAAAATTGATTGCTAAATAAAAAAAAAGAGTTTATCAGTGAAGAATTTCAGAAATAATACAGATCACCCGGCAGCCTAAGATAGAGCTTTGCATTGCAACTTAACCTAAAACTGCATTACTCTTTTCATGCCAACTCTTTCCTTTTTATACATGCATACCTGTATGATGGGGCAGTCAATAAAGAAAAAGGATGTAAATCATAGCAATTTATAAACATAATGAGTGACATTGATTGTGTATTGGTGTATGATGTATCCAGCAGAGGCTGGCATAGTTCTACCACCATTGTACGCTGAACAGGCAAAAATGCACAAGGCAAATACCATAAGGAGTTATGTATGAATATCATAAAGTGGTCCCATCTGTTATTGAGGCTACATGATGCATATACAATATGTAGAACACCTGCATTCATATTACAGAAATGGGACAAATTAACCTTAGGATTACAGCCAAACCGAAGACCTCTAAATATATACAGGCGCTAGGTGCGAAGAAAACTCCAGCAACTGATACCATTTTGGAACGCACACCCCTTGGAGAATTTAGGAAGGTGTAATATGTGTATTTGCCCCTACATGTTTTGTATTCAATTATGCCCCAAAAAGGAAAAAGGTCACTTTTACACCTAATTTTTGTAAGCCACGAGGGATAAAAGATGAAACAATTGCCCTATGTAGTGTAGAATTGCCCCACATGTGCGTATAAAATGTTGTATGGGTACTTAGTAGGGCTCAGAAGGGAAAGAGGGGTGTTTAGCCTTTTTAAAAGCCAAATTTGACAGAAATCCTTCACATGTGTCAGGATGCATTTGGAGAGCTCTAGTGGTATAAAACAGAGGTGAACCCGAAAAGCAACCCTCATTTTTGAATGCACATCCCTTGGAGAATTTTGCAAGGTGTAATATGTGGGGTAATGTATGTTCAAAATTCTCATTTCACCATGTGTATTACAAGTGGTTTTCAAATATGATGTGCAATGGATTCCCAAGATGGAAATTGCAACTATTTCTGGAAAGTTAGGTGCCCATTATGTGCCACTGTGAAATGTCAGGTCATGAGAAAGACCCAACATGTGATCCTAAACGCTAGTCAGAAAGTAGAACAGTACTCCAGAATGATAAAGCACTTGGAATATACCGTATATACTAGAGCAATGATGGTGAATTTTTCAGAGACCGAGTGCCCAAACTACAACCAAAATCCACTTATTTACCATGAAGTGCCAACATGGCATTTCAAGCACTAACTTATTGCTACCAGTTCTTCAACATCATTAAATTGTATTGGCTCTCCTAAGGCCACCAATAGTTGAAGGTGGGCAAATAAGTTCAGACCATCATTGTAGCTTCTCTCCAGGAAGAATGGTTGGTCCAGCAGGATGACATCCAAAGACAATGCAGTTCTGTCAACACCTTCTCGCTTTTCCCGCAGTTTCAAACAGCCAATGAATTCCCGCAGCATCCCATAAGTTGCTTGGGACTGCAGGAAGATTTGGTGGATTTTGTCCTGTTTGGTGAAATTGGTGCTATGGCATGAGTGCCCACAGAAAGGGCTCTGAGTGCCACCTCTGGCACCTGTGCCATAGGTTCGCCACCACTGTACTAGAGTATAAGCCAACCCCAGTTTAAGCCGAGACCCCTAATTTTAATACAAAAAACTGGCACAACCTATTGACTAGAGTATAAGTAGAGGGTGGGAAATGCATTGGTCACAGCCCCCCTCTCCCCCCCAGTATATAGCCTGCCTGACAACCTCCCCAGTATATAGCCTGCTGCCACTGCCCCCAATATAATGCCTGCTGCAAAAAGACAAAAAATGTATTCGACTTCTGATGCCACCCGGCAGATCCTCTTCTATCCATCGATGCTCAAGCATCGGCTCCATGTCCGAGCGTGGTGCGTCGCAGGTATATATGTTGCCTCTGAACAAAATAGTTTTTATATAGTATTGGAGTAAATGGGGCTCTTAATCATATGTTTTTTATCACAGATTTATATAATCGCAATTTCTTTTGAACTGCATGGAATTGGGGCACAATCAGAACGGTTCAGACACTAAGGTCCTGGTGTACCCAGCCAAAGCGATATATTGACTAGTTATTGCTAAGGGAAGGTGACGTTTTAGTGTAGGATCTCATATTCTAGTGTGCAACTATGGCTTTGCTGAGGATACAGTACATTTATCAGGATCAGGTGTAGTTTAGCTTCAGGGGGTTTCTGGCATATTCAGCTCAGTATATCATTATTATGGGAATGTCTGCCAGTGACCTTTTATATCATTCTTGAAAATGCTGTATTATATAAAATGTAGTGATGGAGCCTTCAGGAAGTGTTAGCACCAGATAACTGCAGTTTACATTGTCGTCCTTTTTTATCATTTATAGAGCTGCTGTGGCACAACCTCAATGTGCACCAGTGTATGACAGATGGGATGTGCTTGTGTTCCATACCCATGAAAAAGAGTTTCTTCCTAAAATACAATAAATATCAGCCCTTTAGTTGTTTTCTCCAGTTATTAAACAACTTAAAGTATTTGCCTCCTATGGGACTTGGATGACTGTCTTCCTAGACTCCTGGACAACCCAGCAAACCATTTATTTGGAAGTAAAGTGTGAGTTATAACAACTGGGCATTTTGGATGTCACAGAAAAGGCAGATTTTTTTTTTTTTGCCTTTAAGAAACTGACTGCTGTTTTGGTTTCATGACCTACTAAAATAATTGGCCACACCTGATATACAAATACCAATCTGATGGCATATCGTTTTGTTGTATATCCAAGCACCATGTAAGAGATTATCTATTTTTCACGAGTATATTATTGTAAAAGAAAATGGTTTTGCTATTTTGTTTTTATTAAATGTCCTCTGTACAAGACAGAGTTATTGTAATCCACGTCATTCTTTACATTGGCATCCACACACATACTCACAAATGCAGCTATGCGTGTCTGGTGAGATGTGGGTCACCGAATGTTCTTGGAATAACCGTGTCCTGGAAAAAAAATGTCTCTGGAGGATTGTCATGAGGATCCACTGATGCACAAAATGCTTTGCGATTGTTACTACATGGTGACTACCATTAGTCTAGGAGATAAAATCCTTGAGGCTGCAAAAGTTGGTGTACAGTTCTGTATATAATCCCTGATTCCAGGAAAGGAGTCGGATCAGGGCTTTGTGGTGGCCACCCCAAAACATTGACTTTGTTATTCTTAAAGGGGTTGTCCACTGTACCTCATGTTTTTGTAATGTGTGTGTGTGTAGGAGTGGGGTCAAGATATTGGGTAATTTACTCATATACATCTATTAACCCCTTAAGCAAACGTGACGTTGGGGGAACGTTATGGTGAGCTTCTGTTTGGATCACCATGACTTTCCCCAACGGCATGTGGATCGCACAGGCTCAGAAGTAGAGCCTGTGCGATCTGAACAGGAGCCTCTGCACGAGCAGCCAGGATCACATGCTCTGAAGGGCTGTTTAACCCTTTAGGCGCCATGGTCATACATGACCGCATCACTTAAAGCACTCGCCCACCTCTTCAGCGGGCAATAGTCCACCCCCGCAGCGAGTATGGGGGTGCCGATCATCTCCACGGTAGCCTGGGGTCCAATTGAGGACCCCAGGACTGCCTTGCATGACTGTCTGCTTGGTTAGAGCCAGCAGTGCTGGTGCCAGCCTATGCATTTGCATAATGAGGGGTAGTGCGGCACAAATATAGTGTTACTGGAATCTTCACTCTGGAGGCTTTTACTGCCCTACTATATTAGGGGCTCAGCCAATGCGACATAGCACCTGAAATCTGTTTCCCCAAAATCCACCAATAGACACGCCTTTCATTCCAAGCCCCCCTGTGCTTCCTTACAGCAGTTTGTGATCACATGTGGGATACTACTGCATTCAGGAGAAACTGGGTAACAGACTATGGGGTGCATTTACTTCTTTAACCCCTTCTAAAAAATTTAGGGGCCAAAACAATATTTTTTGTAAAGAGATTTTCACTTGCATGAGCCAATGTAAATACTTTCTATAAAACGTCTGTGGTGGTAAAAAGCTCAATATCAACGTAGATAAATACTCTGGGTGTAGTTTAAAAATAGGATGATTTATTCGGGGGGGGGGGGTTCACTGTTCTTGTAACTCGGGAGCTTTTCAAATATATAATGGCACGTGAAAACAACGTTATTAAAATCTGCCCTATTAAAGCTCTATTCCTCCTTCCGTTCAGCGCTCTGCTGTCCGCCCTTAAAGTAGTTTACATTTACATGTGGGGTATTGCCATACTCGTAAGACACTCTACAACAAAATCTGATGTGTTTTCTCATTTTATCCCCCATGAGTTTGTAAATTTTAGGACATATTAATCATTTTATTGTCAAAATGAAACCTTTCCAAATAGAACCTCCATTTTGTTTAAATCTTTGTGAGATGCCTGATGGGTTCAGTTTTAAAAATGGGTAGATTTGTGGGGAGTTTCTAAGAAATAGAACTTTGAAAAAGAATTATGAAGATGAATTGCGAATTGTCCTCTTAAAATATTGAATCTGAAATGCTTAAAAATGGGGAAAATCTCTGTCCTAACTGTAAGCCTCCTAAAAAAAATAAATTGACATATAAAAATTTGTCAGCATAAAGCAGACATATTGTTAATATTTAGTTAATGTTAGCAACAAATTTGGGTGGTAAGACTAACTGTATGATGAGTATAACATTTATAAATCAGAAAAATATTTTTCTAAATTTTCACCCAATTTTTTTATTTTTTTAATTTTTTTTTACAAATCTGTGCAATATATTTCAACTAAAATATAGCATTAATGTAAAATACAACGTGCTAAAGATAAAGTGTTCCAAAGTTATAACTGCATATTGTGATACAGGCAGATTTGAAAAATCGGGCTTTGTCCTAAGGGTGAAAATGAGCTTAGTCATTAAGGGGTTAAAAGTTCTGCACTGCTTTCTGATAAGAATGCCTCCTGTCTTCTACCTCATCAGCCACACATTCCTGTACATACAATGGCTGCATATGGAGGGTCATGTGATCTCTAACTGTCCAATGGCCTTGCCAAGACCTTAATGAATATTATCATAAGGACCTAGCAGAGCAATTGCTCATGGACATAAAGGATCGCATGACCCTCCATCTCTGACCATTTAATGGACACGGTAATCTTGGTCTATGAAAACTTGACTTTTCAGAAAGTAATAAATATGTACAAGAAAATGAAGTCCCTCTTATTATTCTGGCATTTGGCAAATCTAAACAATTTTGGTAATCCTAATTGACCTAAAACTTGGAAGGTTTATTCTGATTTCATGTCAGATAGTGAGAAAGCCCCTAGTGTATAGCTAGCCTGTCTCCTGCCCCCAGTATAGAGCCAGCCTTCTGTCCCCAGTATGCCCAGCCTCTAAAATACATTTTTAAACACAGCAGAAACCAACTGGGAGGGGCTTGGCCAAAACACATGCTTTTAAAAATGCCACGCACATGCAGAAAAAATGCCACGTAAACGTGACCTCAATGGATGGTACGGATTAGTTTGGGCAGCAGATGATAATATTAGTCCAGTCTGTGATAACGAGGATCTAAATGATTTCTTTTTTCATGGGGTGGGTTTCTCCCAGCAGTTGTATTTATATGTGATCTACATTATATACTTTATGACCATGGGGCATTACTGTACATTTATTGATCACCTAACTGCAGGTAATGTCGATCATCAGATGTTACACAGAACTGCAGCAAGGAAGTGATTTTGAATAATTTGAAATGAGCCGTAAGGTTTATCAGCAGCATGTAAAGCAGGGCGTTGAGTTTATGTAAGGGTCTTATAATTTAGCCTCAAACCTCTGCTCAGTGAAGTTACAGGTCTCTGGTGTATAGTCCTCTTGCACACAGCCTCGTTTTTCTTCCTATAGAGCCAGATTGCATACATACATACTGTTTATTACTATTGCGGACTGGGACTGCATCCACCATGTTGAGAGAAAAGGATGTTACCCTACCTCTTGTTGTGGTCCTGCCCTCCAGTATTAGTAGTTGTATGCTCTGGGGGTCTCCAGTTTTTTACAATAAGCAATGAATAAGATAAGTTTTTGAGGTTTAGTTTGAAAGTACACTTTATTACAGCCCATCATAGTCCACAAAAAATAATTACTGAACAATAACAAAAAATATTCCAATTTTTTTTTTCTATTGGTCTGAGGGTAGTAGGGCGGCATGTACCCTCTGGTATAAACTTCCCTGATTCGGGCTGCTACAGGATTGCTTAATTACAAAGAAAATAAGTAACTTTTTTTTTTCCAGCCAAAAAGCAGCTCAAGTTCATTGGACAAGATACAGCAGGTGAGGAATGTACCCCAAGCATAGTGCAATAGGTAAAAGCTCTAATTCAATCATATAAAGGACTTTCTGCAGTAATTCTACACACTGCAAATACACTATTGGCCTCAGAAGTGCATTGTTCTGTTTTGTTCATTGGTTCAGCAAGTGTTTTCAATTAAAAAGGGGGAAAATCTGCTTCTATAGAATAGTAGTCAATGGGTTTCATAAGAGAGTTGGCACATTCCCTTGTTACCTGGTTGGTTTACTGAAATAGATGTATTTTTAATAAGGAGAATAATACCTGTAGTTTAAGTATTGGACAGTGGTTAATCTCCAGTTGGGGCACAGCATTAAGCCACAGGCACACAAAGGTAATGGGGAATGTCAGCTGAGATCCCAATTTGTGGCCATATTACGGTCCCCATAGATGTCTATGGTACCCGGTCGTTCGGTAACCATACACAGAAAAATATAGCACATGTCCTATAATTTACTATATTATAGTGCCGGCTGATGGCCTTTCTATGCAGAGGGGAGGGCATTCCTCGGCCCTCCTCTCCCCTGAACCTAGGTGGATGCTCCTGGAAGAGTATCCATTTGCATGAGGTTTAAGAATGCCAAAAACCAATGTGCATGGTCCTTCCTTTTCCTGGATTCAAGGTGGGCCCCATGCAAACTACATGACTAGCCAGAGCCAGTTGGCGTTTACCTAAAGTGTAGTCTTTAGGAACCTTTCCTAGAATCCCTGGGATTTATGTAGTCCTTTTTATATTAAGTCCTATTGCCCATCTATAAAGTAATCATGAAGTACCCCAAGCATTGCCTGTAGGCACAATTGAAAACCTATTACGGTATCTATTGTGATATCTAAATGGTTCAGAATAGCTTCATCACCATTTCCTGGCTATTTAATATAATGTGCTTCTACCTTTCTTCCCAGTATTCAGTTATGAGGTGTTTCTTCTATATTCTTCCTCTGCTCCTGCATTATACCTTTTAGCTGAAATGTATCTGTGACAATTTCTTTCTTTGTCCCTGTGCTTTATGTGGATTTATGTTCGCTGGCTGGGGTAACTAACGTGCAGCTTCATTCTTGACCTAGTTTGTGAGGCATCCAATTGAAAATATTTAGTATGTAGAGATTCCCTGAGGACAATGAAGTGTAACAGCTACCTCACTGCAGCGAGCTGATGGCTGGCAGCGGAGGGGGATATATTTAGAATCTGTCACATATAGCAGTTTTGTGTTCCTTCTACTATCAGTAGCTTGCCTGGTCTGAGCTGTTCTCACGAAAAGCATGAGAAACAGCACCAAAGGTAGCGATATCAAGAAGTCCTGTCAGTAACATCAGCTGTCAGTTCCCTGAGCAGTCGCATTAATTTATAGAAATGTCACTAGTCGCACACATCCATGATACCCGATTGTGTAATCTGTAGAAAAATTACATTGTGTAATGGCACCAATTACAAGACCACTGTATCAGGGGAAGGTTATGAGGCATGTCAAAGCCCTGCGAGGTCATGAGTCTGGGCCCCATGAAGTAATCCTGGCATGAATTGCTCCTGTGGATGAGGTTTTAAGTGATTTTACAGGCAAGGGGTTTCTTAGTGGTTTCGTTTTTCAAAAATGTATGTGTCCAGATGTTGGTTTCAGATCAGTAGAGAACTATGAAATGTACCATACGCAGTGCATTTGTTTTGTTTTAATTTGTATGTTTGAGATTTTTTTTTCCAAAACACAACATGCCCCTAGGTTTTTTTTAGACCACTAAAATTATTGATAATCTATTGATATTGACAACCCTCCAACACACATTCACACACACGTCATGTTACTGCCGATCAGCAGATACAGATAACAGAGCCATCTACTTTCTGTTACCTTCTCTGTCTATTAGCTGGTGGATGACTGTGGGGTTGCTGGATTTTGGACCTCCACTGACATTATATTGTTAGGATAGGATTTCAATATCTTTAACCTGAAGACCCCCTTTCACAAAACCAGATGCGAAGTTTTTGAGGCATTTTCTTTTAAATGGGTATTTATTAACATTTTTTATAAGAATTTTTCCAGATGTTTTGGGAACTACCAACCCTTATAAAAATGGATCAAAACAGGGAGAAGCAACAAATTAGATGAGTTGGGATGGAGTAGGGATCAGCAATGGTATGGGGGAATATTTAGGTGGCCAGTGGAAGTTCTCATTCTTCTGTATTGGAGTGCAGACGCCATCTGTCAAAGGTTGTAGCTTTTGATTGGTTTCTCAGTAGGTGAAAGATGAACCTGTTCTTTGAGATCATATAGTTTTCTTCTCAAGAAGCCAGATCTCAAGTGGAGGGAGGAAATCAAATGGAGTAAGGGGTTGGAGGGGGGAGGAGAAAATGGGGAGTGCGCACAACATTGCTTCTAGGTTTACCATTCACCCTCCCCATTCAGTCCCCATCTGCTGTAATCTTCTTTTAGTATGTTTTAGAGAATGACCATATTTAGTAGAAAAATAAGCTTTTTGAAATATGCAAATGAGCCTGTGGAGCTCTGCACAGCACCTCTTGGCTCCTCCACTTAGTAATTTATTCTTCACCCCAGCTTGACTTGCTCCGCCTACAAAGTGTTCAACCTCTCTCTTTCCACAATTCTGCGTGATCATAGCATTCCCTCTACAATTCTCATACTCCCGCGCCAGGAAGTGAGAGAATTTCAGACGGAGAGCTGATGTCACTGGCTCCCTGAACACTGTGTAGGCGGAGCCAGTTGGGACGAGGCACATGAATAAATTACTTAGCGGCGGAGCCAAGGGTACTCTCAGGCTCATTTGCCTATTTTAAAAAGCTTTTTTTTTCTACTAAATGTGGACGTTCTAAAACATGCTAAAAGAAGATTACAGCAGATGAGGACGGGACTGGAAGGTGAATAGTAATTGTCTACCATCGGGTAATCTGATGGTAGATGCCCTTTTTATATCTTTCCTATAGTCTTCTAAATGTGTCACTATACTCCTGCTCATGGTTTTATAACTTGGTTTTTTTAACATAAGGTAAATTGGTTCTGTGCGCACATTCCCTAAAAAGTTAAACCTGATTTTTCTTCTGTTCTTGGTCCATAACCTTATGGTAATCAGTAACTCTCTAGTGCAGTGGTGGCGAACCTATGGCACGGGTGCCAGAGGTGGCACTGAGAGCCCTTTCTGTGGGCACTCAGGCCATCACCACAGGACAGAGCTCATCAAACAGGACCAAATCCACCAAATCTTCCTGCAGTCCCAGGCAACTTATGATATGCTGCTCTCCTCTCTCTTCATTATAATAATTATTATTTATTTCTATAGTGCACACAGATTACGCAGCACTGAACAGAACTTGCCAAATTGGTCCCTGTCCCCATGGGGCTCACAATCTAATCACCTACCAGTATATTTTGGAGGGTGGGAGGAAACTGGAGGACCCGGAGGAGAGAACATATAGAACAGGTAGCAATAAGTTACTGCTTAAAATTCCACATTGGCACTTCACAGTAAATAAGTGGATTTTGGTTGTAGTTTGGGCACTCGGTCTCTAAAAGGTTCACCATCACTGCTCTAGTGTGTGTTGAAGGCGCAGGTGATTGTTATCCTGCTCAAGGTCAGGAGACACTGCCTTCTTTCTTCACACCTTCTAATGTTAAGTATATTGTTTGCATTTGTGGCATTCTTGTTATGGCCATCCAGATGACTGTAAGCCGTCTAGCATGTAAAGGATTTGTAGGATTACAAGTGTATTGTCTAGTTCCACATCCATTGTACTAGTGTAAGTGCAGGTCTGGAAGCTCCCATGTTTGCTTTCCGTTAATGAACATACTATCTGTATTTGCTAACTGTGGTTATTTACCAAAGATGTATCCAGTAATTAACTGGAAAAATGCCATGAGTGTACATATAGGACAAGTTTTATGTGCTGAAATATGTGAGGCTCTGGGATATGGTCTCAATACACAACTGATGTTATATAGCAAAGATTCAACTTCAATTAAGGATTGACATTAAAATTCATTTACTGTATATACTCGAGTATAAGCCGACCCGAATATAAGCCGAGGCCCCTAATTTTACCACAAAATACTGGGAAAAAATATTGACTCGAGTATAAGCCAAGGGTGGGAAATGCATTGGTCACAGCCTCCCCAGTATATAGCCAGCCAGCCCCTCCCCCAGTGTATATAGCCTGCCAGTCCCTGCCCCAGTGTATATAGCCT
>CM033641.1:91349663-91456414 GCA_019512145.1 Engystomops pustulosus | reverse complement strand
GTGTATATAGCCTGCCAGTCCCTGCCCCAGTGTATATAGCCTGACAGACCCTGCCCCAGTGTATATAGCCTGCTGCCGGACAGATCGCACAAAAGATATACAGGGGTCGCCGGAAAGGTGAGTTTAGATATATTTATTTTTTTGACTCGAGTATAAGCCGAGTTTGGGTTTTTCAGCACATTTTTTGTGCTGAAAAACTAGGCTTATACTCGAGTATATAAGGTACTTAAGAGTGGTGCTAACATATTCCTGTTATTGCATCTAATTCTCCAGGAGTTACCTGTGGAGTTGCACAGTATTGTAATACTTTATCAGATTTAGGACTCATTTAGATGTCTGTATTGTATCCATGTGTGATTTTTCAAATGTCACACATATGTCATCATTGCGCTAATCTTTATTTATTGGAGACCCATTGGGCTGCATTTATCAGAACCGCCAGGATTTAGAGTTATTTTCTACTTTACACCACCTCCATGCCAAGTGGAGGGGTATAAAGGGGAGTTGTAACATTTGGTACTCTTGGTTACCTATATTTATTTCTCTATAGATATGATTGGTTCTAACCCATGCCTGAAGTTCACATGTGCTTAATCTGTTTTTGACTGAAGCTTTTTTTGCTCATTTCTGACATGTAATTATTTTTACGGCGGATAGCATAGTGTACTTACATGTGTGGCTGTTTATGGACACTATAACATTGGTCAGGCTCCATATGCATTTTATGTGTTTGTTTGTTTGTTTTTTTTTTTTACTCATTTTTTTTTTTTCTTCCATTTGTCATTTTTTTGTTGTATATGAATTTAATAAAGATTGATGCCTACTTTAATAAAGTTTTTGCCTATAGTCACCTCTCTTGTCTTAGTGTTCCATGGCATAAAGGGGAGTATAACCGGAGAAGGAGTTGACAGCCTTTGGTTGAAGCTCTGGGCCTGGCATAGAATTGTGTGCCAGCGCAGCCAGCTGGATGAACCATTAACATTGACTTTTATGAAAGTCCATGGTTTACATTTGAGGGGGGGGGGAGAGGACACAATTCATGCAGACCACAAATCATTGAAAAAGAAAGCAAGTGAATAGAATCATTGGGGGAATCATTTTTGATTCCTTCCTTGTTTTCAGTTATAAAACCAGCAGAGAGTATAGCAGAAATCTCCGACAGGTTAGACCTAAACAGGTGCGACCCAGTGGAGATTTTTCTCGGATCTACTAAGAGGCTGGAGAATAATAATTTAAACAATAAATTCTATGTATGCTATGCATGTGAAAAATGTCTGCCTGTATGAGCCCTTACTAAGGTGCGGAGGGCGAGTTGTATAATATTTTATGTTGTAATTTAAGGTTTTATTTGTATTTGTTTTAAATGTATTAATATTATCTTGACGATGAGAGTGGCTGAACATCTAAAACGCAAGACTAACATGTATTTCTGTGTACACATTCTGTACACAGAGTGATTCTGTTTACTAGTAAGAGATCAGACGCTTTTCTCGCCGGTCCGGTGCTTTACAATTCTGTCGTTGTGTACACGGTTTTTCTGTTCAGTCAAAGAACAAAGGCATCCATTTAAGCACACAGGTGTCAATGGGTGCTTTGTAGGTTGCCCTCGGTGATGGGAGATAGATACAAATCAAAGATACGCCGTTTGTTTGAGTGTTTATAGTGTGTGTGTGTGTGTGTTTTCTTTCTGATAAAATTTGACAGATCGGTTAAAAATGTAGACCTTAATGCAGTGAATGACCGTTGAGGCGAGGACATGGCATTTAGCAATGTTACACCTACAATTATGCTATAGTTGTCAAAATCACAGATTCAAGCTGGGTCAGACAGAAGTGGCTGCAGTACACTGCAACACTGAGTTTACATTGCCCTTTTTGTAATTACTGGGTTATGTGGTGTTTTGTTTATTTTAGAATAATATACTGCTTTTTTTAAGTTTCACAGTACTATATTCTGACAAACAATCCAATAATAATCTGGATGGAGTTTAGTGAAAATGTACAAATAGTACCAGAGGACATCTATTCCTGGTGCAGTACAGTGAAAGTCTATGTAGTCACTTGTAAAACCCTCTTGTGTTGTATGAGATGAAGTTACACATAAAATGTGCATACCCATAATATAAAATGATTTTGTGTTACCAGGATAAGAATAGACCTGACTTCTGGGGAAGGAACTACAGTGATGTTCTCCTGATGGGGCAGAGTGCAGTTCTCTCCTCGGCCACTGTGTCCTGTACTACTGCTGTGGGGGGATAAAACCTAGTGATACATATTACTTTTTCAAATATGGATATTTCTTAAAGGTTTTCCCCGAAGTTGTGTTGTGTCCAATATTGCAACCCAAACTGTGGACAGGAGTTGCCCTGTTACTTGAGAAATACAAACCCTCTCCAATCTCTTACAACTGACTTAGATGTCTGGTTTAGAACAATGGGGTAAATGCTCAGTTGTACATTCTCTCCTGTAGTAAACCTGTGTTTCCTTTCATGTAACCAGATGACACCACATGTCAATCATTACGTAACATAAGATCACATTACCCACCAGCTCTAAAAATTTACTTATATTTGCCTGTTTATTACTGATCATTCATTACTTGGGAAAATATGCAAATAAAGTTACAGAACACAAGTAACAAAGGCAACCACCTATACAACAAATATGAGATAAGGTATTGGTTCCTCTGTTCAATATGCAGTGTCACTACTGTGGACGGTGTGCAGGAACTGATGGCAGCTTGAAGGCTGGCGAAATGAGAATATTTATTTGGGCGCGCCGCCATGTGTAGAGGAAACCAGCAGCCAGCTACCTTATGAAACAGGTGGATGGATAGTAAACAGATGTCAGAGCTGGTTAGATCAGTGCACTGGCTTTCCAGGATGTTTCTAAAGTCAATAAGAAACATTTACTTTACTACGGGAAGTCGGAGATAAAGATCTCTACTCCTCATATTACATATACAGTGAGTGTGTGTATATAATACATATATAAATATAATATGTATGTGTGGTATATATGTATGTATATGAGTTCAATTTATGAACGCCCTGCCCACATAGATGTATATCACTAGAGATCAGGGATCGGACATCTAGACATGTGTTCGGATGTTTATCTTCTCCTTAATTTATTCCATTTGGCATGTTCTTCTGATTTTTACATCATTATTACCAAAAGCAGAGGTGTCATCTCTCCTGACATGTCTGCTCTAGTAATAACTTGCATTTACAGGAAATAACAATACTAGAACTGTACACTCTTGAGATGTTCCTGAGTTTATTTTTATTTCCACCTGGAAATGTTTGAATGACAAGGAGTAAAAGTGCTCTAAAATTTAATGTGGAATACAACTTGATTATTTTTGTTTCAATCTGTGGGGTGAATTTCTCTTTGTAGTTGTGCCTGTTTTCAGGAATTTTCATGTTGCAAAATTTTTGCATCTGCTGATGTGCGCAGTATTTTGTGACCATATATCACCAGAATCCAGATGTTTAAATCTGATTTTATGATGTGTGACAATTCAAAAAGTCTAAATCCTCTTTAAATGGTTTTTATTTTTGCCAGTGTATCGCCAAATACAACAAAGTACTGAATGGTTCTTGGTAGGAAGCGAAGTGGCCGGCAATATTCAAACATCATTTTTTTTAGACCTACTGTATATACCGTGTAAAGCAGTGGCATAGAATTGCACATTAGGAACCATGCGCTGTGTTTGAAAACATGTACCTATATGTCATGGAGCTCTTAAGGATGTATGAAGAAGGATCACGGGTCGGGTTAAACCCTCGTCATACATGAGACATGGGATTTGCAGCATATTGTAGCAAACACCCACTTGTAGCACCGATCGCGGGTGTTAACATTTTTGGTTGCAGTCTGTGAAAAGTGCATTAAAATACAATAAAACCTGTATAAATTTAGCATTCCTGTGATCGTACTGAACCAAAGAATAACTTAGAGGTGTTATTTGGAGTGCACAGTGAAAGTCGTTAAAACCGAGGCCACAAGAAAATGGTGCAAATGCATTTTTTTCACAGATTTCACAGAAATTTTAATTTTATATTCCTTCTTTCCAATACAATGCATAACATAATAAATACCATCACTGTAAAGTGCAATTTGTCATGCAGAAATAAGCCCTCATACAGCTTTGTACACAGACAAATGAAAAAGTTATAGATTTTTGAAGTTGGGAGCAAAAAAACTAAATGAAAAAGGCTGCTTCTTTAAGGGGTTAATAGCCTTCTATGCATCATCAGTCCCAGCAGCAAATGTGCTACATATGGTGCATTTTTATTTTATTTTTTTGTGATGTTCAGGCTGATACATTATGTACCAAATGTTGTATTGTACCGCCTGAATATTTTCTAGAAAAGGCCATGGTTCACATCTGTTCTGGATAGGGCTACACTGAATGCATGTCAGCTGGCAAATAAAAAGGCTTGTTCCATGACATTTTTGGACAGAGTTATTGGTCATTACTATTTTTCTCTAGAACTGTAAAAACTGATAAATAACAATGAAATTACATTTTTATACAATGTTCAAGAATCTATATTTTCTATTTAATTGGAGATGAAGATACAGGATGGCTCTGTATAGTGTGTGTGTGTGTGTGTGTGTGTAATCCTCTGCATGACATGCTATCTCTACCTGTCACACTCTGCCTTCAGAATGTCCCAATCCCCCCTGAGAAGGTAACAATGCTGCAGAGATCAATATGTCTGAAGTGTGCCGTAATCTGCCTTTCATTTTCTCTCCCTCTCGTGTAATCTATTCTTAGCCCTGCATTCTCACTTTCATTGCATTAACTCTTGGGCAAATGCTGTGTGAATCATTCTGTGTGAGATTTCCTTCCGTAGTGTTTACCAGTATTACATAGCACAGCCCCAGTGTCAGTCATATGTATTGTCTGCGGAAAGCTTTTTTTCCAGACAGTGACACCATTTTACTGATGACATTGATCTTTTATCTTGTTTGAAAGAGGACTTGTTCATGCTTCCAATGATCATCATAAATGTACGTGATGTTCATTTTTGTAACATCAGAGTGATATTTCTCATGCCTTGCAACCCAGTTTTATGGCCTACAGGCCATGAAAAAGTAGTTATTTCTGGTGCACTGGCAGTAAGCGGGACTTTTCACCCATTACACCACCTCGATGCCAAGTTTGTGCAGGTGAAGAATGGGCAGGGTGTAGAACCCGGCGTAGAATTAATCTGCGCGCAAGGCAGAGCATCTTGGTAAATAAAGAATTATTATTATATTAAACGCACTATCCGCTGGTGGGTTGCATATCATGATTGGTTCATGATGTACCCAGATGTGATAAATTCCACCCCAGAGACTTTTTTTCCTTTTAAGAGATACCAATATTTGGAGAGAGGAAGATCTGTACCACACATTGTACAGTGATCTTTTACCATTAGGCTGCATTAACAAAACTTGAGGATCTTGGTTACAGTTTGATCAAATTGCATAAGCCCATTAACCACTTCACGGTGAACTCAAATATGCACTTTGGTGCATCATCACATGATGTCCACTGTAACCATGAATAAGGATAAGATGTATCCGAAACGCATAGACTAAATACATGTAGCTTTCATGGCACGATTTTTATGCTGATTGGATGGAATAAAGTTTTGCCTATACTTTTTTAAAGAAATCTCTTGTCACACTGTGGAATCATTTGGAAGCTGGATTTCCCTTTCTTCTTTAATGTGTCAAGCATTCTGAAGCTGGAACGTTCCCTGCTCATGATCCACATTGGTGCCCTTATTCGCGGTAACAGGGTGAGCTGACTTACTCTTTTTTTTTCTTGGTTAAATATGAGGTTCTTGGTCACATTTTAATAAATTTCATAAGCCACTAACCACCTCACAGTGACCTTGTATCATTGGGCGACGATGGTGACATCCGCTGCTTCTGTGGTTCAGTGGGAACCCAGGGCGCAGAGCCTTGGGGGTTCAGTCCACCAGTATGGAGAACTGCTGGCTCTTGGTCCCTGGTGTTGTTGTGTTGCCGTGATGTTGGAAGCCATGTTATGAAGCACCCAGTGTAAAGTCCCACTTAAACGAGGTCACTGTGAGGTGGTTAGTGGGCTCGTGCAATTTGGTCAAAATGTAACTAAGAAACTTCCTCAACATGGCATCTGCAGCCAGGGCGTTTCTTGGACATTTGCTGCCCAAGTGAAGATTTGTTATGGACGGACCCCCCATGCACAAATTCTACAGCATAATAAATGGGATTTAACCATTCCCCATTTGATTCTCTCTGCAGATTTATGACCTGTACAATGGCACATTTTTGCTGTGGATTCCAGGACAGAATTCAACCTTTGGGATGAGTCACAGCAATCTTCAGCTTTACAAAAAAGCTTTACTAAACCTGCCTTTTTATCAACACTCTCCCATTGTTGTCCCTAAACATTTCCACTTGTCAGGTTACTTGATTCCATGATGATGCTGTAAAAATAGCTGACGAATGATTCTAGAAAGATTTCTCTATTTTCAAACTCCTTATAAATCCCCAGAGGTGGAAAATTGTATGGCACCTTGCTGTTCATACACTGTAAATTTAATTCTAGATATATTTGTTTTCATGCCCTTTGTGTGATACTGGCTGTTGATATTCAAACTTTTAAGACAAGATCAATGTAAATGTTCTAATAATTAAAAGGGAGATTCCCACAAAGACAAGTTTCTTAAATGTTCTCAGGATAACAAAATCACACATTCTCTCTATTTCTCTCTCTCTTGTTCTGCCTATCTTGCTATAGTCTACTGCCTCGAGCCGCTATCTTATTATATATCGTGATAGAGAGCTAGAGAGAGAGGCAGAGAGAGGGGGAGGAGAGAGAGAGAGGGGAGAGAGAGAGAGAGAGGGGGAGAGTAGAGAGAGAGGGGGGGAGGAGAGAGAGAGGGGGAGAGAGAGAGAGGAGAGAGAGAGGGGCGAGCAGAGAGAGAGAGGGGGGAGAGAGAGAGAGAGGGGAGCGAGAGAGGGGGAGAGAGAGAGAGAGAGGAGGGGACAGAGAGAGAGGGGGAGAGAGCGAGAGAGAGAGAGGGGGAGAGAGGAGAGAGCGAGAGGAGAGAGGGAGAGAGAGAGAGAGAGAGAGGAGAGAGGATAGAGAGAGAGAGAGGAGAGGACGGGGGAGAGAGAGAGAGAAAGAGAGGAGGAGGAGGGGGAGAGAGAGAGAGAGAGAGGGGGTGAGAGAGAGAGAGAGGGAGAGGGGGGGACGGAGGAGAGAGAGAGAGAGGGGGGAAGAGGAGAGAGAGAGAGAGAGGTGGAGCGATAGAAGAGAGGGGGGAGAGAGAGAGAGAGATGGGGTGGAGAGAGAGAGAGAGAGGGGGGAGAGAGAGAGAGAGAGGGGGAAGAGAGATAGAGAGGGGGAGCGATCTCTCTCTCTTTTCTCTCTCTCTCTCTCTCTCTTTCTGTCTCTCTCTCTCTCTCTTTCTGTCTCTCCTTTAACCACGCACCCCTGCAGTCCAGTATAATCATGTCTCCTTTTAATGCATCAGATACTAGTACAATGTTCAGAAGCCAGATGAAAGTGTAGAGAAACCTGTACACTAATAATCTAATCACATTGTCAGCTCACAGAAGTAGATGGATCATAATGTGTCTGCTTAGAGAGTTACAAATGATCTGTATTATGTAAACATCACTAGGGGTTTGAGATATGAGAATTTTCTTTCATGGGAAAACCCCTTTAAAAAGCAAAATGCAAACCTGCCCTAGCATATTACTTGTATAATATCCTCTCATCAAGGATTTAAAATGGAAAAAAAGAAATGGCAGATGGCTCTGCAGAATATATGCGGGATTTTAAGGTGACTCATGATGTCCTTTGGTCAGAAGTTCAGTGCAGTTGTGTGGAAGAGTCTGGTCTGTGCAATCTGTCATACTTTTATTTTTATCGCGTCACACAGCAGATGGAGATTAGAACAATTCATTCATAACATTTCATTCACAAAAGGGATTATTGGCTCTTGTGCCTGAAGTTCTTAACCAAATCCTTCCTCTTTTTTTCACTGAAAACTAGAGCATTTTGCATACTGACCTTAATAAACCTTGTGGAGTAATGTAGATTAACTACTGGAACGACAGTCATCCTGGATCTGGGCTCTTTATGCAACGCCACTATTGTACCTTCTTCGACTCTGTTATTGTACCTTTTTTTTTTTTTCTTATGTGGAATCTCTGAATGGATCTACAGAAGTTTAGATTTAGAAAATCATTCTCTATAAGTGTAGTATTGTAGATTCTAACATGGATTCTGGAACATGTTTTATTGTAGCTCTGCATTGTTATTGCATACAGCACATTGGCAACTGTGTTGTGCCAATTGGGATGTGTCACTTAGTGTTGTCCGCATAAGGCACAGTTTTTCAATAGCTAGCTCACGTTCCCATGTCTTTTATGAGTTTACACATGACCATGGCCTCTACAGTTCCATGTGTGAGTCGAGGTGCAAATTGTGGAGCAGGTCCTATTCATGCACTGGTTTGCAGCCTAGTGGTCTTCTATTGTCATTGGCATGTGACCAGAGCTCACACACTGCCTACATGCGCCTGCCAACAACAGATCCTAGGCCTTTTGTTTGTGTCCCTTGAAAATACACGTTCGTGTGTAGGTAATCTTACACTTTTTCGGGACATACCTATTTTGACTGGCTATCAATTTTTAAATAAACGTCTAGAGCAGTGGTGGCGAACCTATGGCACGGGTGCCAGAGGCGGCACTCGGAGCCCTTTCTGTGGGCACCCGGGATGTCAACCCCAGCGCACCAGACAGGACTCAAGGAATCTTCCTGCAGTTCCAAGCAACTTAAAGGATGCTGCTTTCAGTCATATATTAAAGTGTTACATACTTCGCTACCTGGGAATGTAGGAAGAGGGTGAATGAGTAGACGGGGCCGAATCATAAAGAAGGACCCTCTGCTGGCCCCACGATTCTCTGTGTACAGAGGGACACTGGAAAGAAGCTAAAATGATGCAAATTTCCCATCTTGTCCTCAGGAGGCCAATATGATCGAACGTTGTTGAAGATCAGGGAGCAATAAGTTACTGCTTTAATTTTTGCTTGGCACCTCACAATAAATAAGGGGGGTTTTGGGTTGCAGTTTGGGCACTCAGTCGCTAAAAGGTTCGCCATCACTGGTCTAGAGGAAGCGATTTCCGGGGTGCTAAGCGTACTATCATGTCCACTCTACTTTGCCTTAGCCAGGTTAAGACCAGCTCATTATGCATTTTGGGTCTTGCATTATATCCCAGGCCATATTGTACATCATGTAAACCATGACTCCAATTTACAGAATCATCTGGATCTGTGATGTTATAAAAGCAGATTAGTAGACTGACAGTGGGACCGCGACAGAAGTGCACCTCTTTTTTATGATTGAATGCAGCCTTGCAGTGTTTTCGGAGTGCACATTGCAGTTTGCTTGCTCCTTTTATAAGGTCAGATGGACATAAGAATACACAATATGCAAATTTTGTTTTACGTTTGCATGTAACACAGTGGAATTGTTAGGGTAAGTGGTTTCTGATTTACCCCTTGGTGATTTTATAACTTAATAATAGCTTTGACCATAATGCATGAATGTTCTGTACGGCCTATGGATTATTATTACTGGGCAGTTCTAAACAAGAAGCAATTTCCAGATTACAGCTAAGCTGTGAAAGGCAGTGTATATAACAAGGGATGGAGACTCTCATCCACAGTCATGTTAGTAAGGCATTGTTTCCTCTGAAAGCTAATGTTCTTTATATCTAATTTGTCCTGCCAGAGAAGATTAAGCCCCTTTTAGAAATAATGGCTGCATAATATGGATTTTATTGGTTGTGTTCCACTACTCAAGAAAGCTTGAACTATCCACATAATATAATAATAAATATAATAATATACTTCTGTATTGTGTCCTTAAGGGGGTTGTATAAAGTTCTCAAGTTTTCACATGCAGATCTGTAAGGATCCAACTGCAGAGACCTCAGTAATACAGAAAGGGGTTGCCGTTCTTACTTACGTATGGAAGTGTCGAAAACAGTCGAGCACAGTGCTCGGCTATATCTGACTATGGGAGTTCTGGAGATAGTCGAGTACTGTCCTCAGAAATTTCCAACACTCCCACACTTTTGAATGGAGCAGCACATGCTCTTGTTATCATTGGGGGCCTAGCAGTTGAACCATGAGTGTTTAGCAAGTTATTTTCTATCCTGTGGATAGGGATAACTTGAAAACGTAAAAAGCAAAGCACACCTGACTGTGATTAGCCAGCTAACCCACAGTCGTCTTGGTAAAATCCAGCGTCTCAGATGGTGCTAAAGTACAAAATCCATCGGACAGAAACGGGTAACAAGTAGGAAAACTCAGTTTTCAGTCGACACTCCAATATTTCTATAAAAATCGCTTCTCTTTATTCCAATATGCAAAAGTAGCCACCAACACGATACACAGACAGATCAACATGTTTCACCGCTTCTTGTCTTAAAGGAAACCTACTATTTGATTTGATGCGTTATTAACCAAACATACTTTGAGAATGCTATAGCTAAAGAAAGTCTTGCTGTGCTCAAGACTGATGCAGGATCATATTTTAGTTATCCCTGAGTTGAGTAGTTTTTCTGAAAAAAGCATCAAAACATTCAGGACCTTGGGAAAGCTGGGTGAGGCTGGCTTCCTACAAAAATGCATTACACAAGGAGCTTGTCATAACACATGGAGCTTAGTTCAAGACATGACTAATCAACCTGAGCTGGATTACTCATACACCAGCTGGGGGATTGTGCAGCAATTGATTATTCTGCTTGGCAGGGAGAACACTGATTAGATCATTCTCTGAGCAGTGCATAACTAATGTGCTAGGAAAAGAGCTGAGCCCAGGCAATGGAGGGACACCGCTTCATTATCATAATTTTGTAATTGTTTTATCAGCAAAACCACTCAGAGATTAAACAATATATATGTTTCTGCATCAGTGTAGCTACAGCATTCTTAAGGTATGTTTGGTTCATAGTGTATCAAATCAAATGGTAGATCCTACATACAAGTGAAATACACAGATAATTAAATCTTCAGTGCAGGCCCAAAACACAACAGGCTTTCCAAACGTCACAGTCGGCTAATTTGTAACATCTACGGCCCCTCCTCTAAACATTTGTCAAACTTCAGATACATAAAATGTTTAGTAGAAGAATACAATGTTACAAGATTAAAAGCAAAGGGACAAATGCATTGTGCAATATAAGAGGAATAATTTCAACTACTATTACAACGGTTTAACATAGATTGCATCCCTGGTGGTAAGTATGGTGTCTACTTTTGCATATCGGAATAAAGAGAAGTGATTTTAAAGAAATATTGGAGTGTATGCTGAGTGCAGAACTCAAAAACTTGGAACGTCCCCATTTAAAGGAAAACGGCCAGAATGGGGGGACAAGATGTCCGGCGCTCCGGGCTGATAATTATACCCATCCCAGTACCTTCTTCTCCCATACTTTGGAGCGAGAGAGGCATGATCTCACCTCCCTCTCCCATGCAAGGGCATATATAATTAGCAGTCCGGAGCGCCGGACATCTTGTCCCCACGTTCTGGCCTGCTAATTATAAAGTCTGGTGTGTCAATTTGTTTACCTTTCTATACATATGAGATGAGCATTCTTACAATCCCATTACAATAATTGCTAAATGGCAATAATAAAGGATAAATCATCTTGTTATATAATCGGCACTTGTTAAATGTATTAAAAATCTCTCTAAATCTGCAAAGAATTAATCAGATACAGTATGTTTATATAACGTTGGAGACTCTTAAATATTTTATTATTAAAATGTATCATGCGTTCTGTATTTTAACAGATCACCAGAAATTGGAACGTGAAGCAAGGATTTGCCGCTTACTGAAGCATCCTAATATTGGTAAGTCAATGAAATGACACTTTTGGTATGATAAATCAGTGAATGTAATCTTTAAAAAGAATAAACTGTTGCAACAATTTAGTAACTATGCTGGTATGATATTCATTGGTTTGTTAAATCCAGAGGTGTTTCCTTTTATCCTGCAGTATACATTAATTCAGTCTTGAACAATACCCAGTGGACCAGAAATTCTGCTCTTGTTTGGCTTCTGGCCTCGGTCTATTATGCATTTAGCAGCCAAGTGTGGTCACCTATTGCTAAATGCATTCAGCTGTATGCTACAGTATGACAACATCCAGGTATATTTCTCCCTTTCTGGAAAGGTGATCACATGCTGACCCTTCAAGGTAGAACGATACTGGCAAGTTTCACAAACCAGGAATACTTACTCATAGATCCAGGCACTATGATTGTTATCATCTTATATTTATTATCTTTTTCCTGCATCCTTCTAAAATCCACCTATAAAATAATGTTAGTGAGTGCGAAGGCTCTTGGGAGCCTTGGGAGTTTTACAAGCTGTTACACTGTACAGGTGCAAGTCTCACCCTCCCCTCTGCTCGCTCTGCACTCCTCCCCCTTTCCTCTCTGCTGTGTGGCCAAAACTGTCAGTTTTATTTTTTTCGTGGTAAATACACACCTCTACAGCGAGGAGGCCCGTGTTCAGAGTCCTCAACTAAAGAGAGGAAGGTGAACTGCAATCATATTTTTTTTTTCCATCTGCTGTAAACTCACAAACTGGGAGGGGGAAAGTGTACCTTGCATACTATAACAGCCTGTGAAGCTGCAGCAGAGCATGGTCAGGATTATTAACATTATTTTAAAAGTTTATTTTAGAAGGAAATCACGGATAACAAATATAAGAAGAATACTACAGTCATAGTTCACTTGATCTATGTGTAAGTGCCCCTGGTTAATCCAAAGATTGCACGTAAAGGGAACCTGTCACCAGGAGACCCATTTTTACCCCTCCGCTGGTCCCCACAGAGCATAGTACATACACTGCCAGAGTGTTTGCATACAAAATAGGTTTTACAAAAGATATGCTATATAGTACCTTTCAATGCCATATGCTTGAAGGTTTTAAGTCTGTAATGCCAGTTTACATGAGCCTGAAGCATTGGGTGTAACACGTCCACCACATCTTCACAGGTCCTATTTTTGCCACAGCTGAAGTTTGTTTCATGTGTTGAAAGAAATGATCATTTTCTTGCCAGCGACTTTGGGAAAGCTTACAGTAAAAATAGCATCTCTTATTATCGTATTTCCATTGTTCGGGAGCCAGTTTTTTTCAGTGTGCTTAAAAGCCATGGAGCTTTATTGTGTGAAATGAAATACAAAAAAATGCTAACAAATGTTAGAAACCTTTAAAATAACATTAGGAAAAATAAAGATTATAAATCCATATTACAAAAGTCTATGTATTAAAAACTGTGAACTGGTGGCATTATCTATTGTTATATATGCACTGTGAATCACTTACTGGTTTTATCTGCTGGATAAATAATACATTTGCTGGGTATGAGAAGGTGCTACGGCTTTCAAAAAGTTGATGTTGGGTGGAGCTTATCAAGCGCTGGCGCAAGCTGATGTCTCCCCTACCAGCACACGACAGCTCTGGCCTATAAGTATATCTGGTGCCAGGTCCTCTGTAGAAGTGCGCTGTAACCTCGTACCCTGGCCCGGCCTGCTCAATCCTGGATGTGCTACTAATACCTATATTCTTTTGTCCTTTATTGGGTATGCCAAATGTCAGTGCAGCCAGCCACTTATGTTAGGTTTTTAGGAATATATATATTGTGTTAGCCAATGGTAGACAATTTATAAAAAAAGTAAACAAAAATTGTTGATGACTTATATTGGATGACGTAAAAGATTTTCTCAGCAGCAGATGTTGCCCCTTCCCCTAGACTCATTGCGGGCATCTGCATGTTCAGCTGAGCATGCAAATGGAGCATAAAGGAGAAAGCATTTTGTTTAATCCAAGAAATATGACCCCTTTAGTCACCAAGTTTTACCACTATTTATCTATGACCAGTTTTATAGCTGATAATTACCCATTGTTTATGCTTCTATTAACCTTTTTTCTATGTGTTTATATAAAACTTATATAAATGTCATTGTGACTCGGGCTTTATCAAGCTCATAGACTGCACAAACTATAATACATCTGAGCTACACAATTACATTTGAGCTGCAGGAAGGCCTCCCCCTTAGTTCCTTCTGTAATGTTCTACCTCCATAGATTTTTACTTAACGGACATTAATCGCTGTCATTCAGTTTGGAGCTTCCCATTACTTTTATTGATGGATATTTGCTTTTGTAATCCTACAGTAATGTGGCGCCTTTCTCTGATCTAATTTTAGAAAACTGTGCTTTTCTTTTCATCTGCCGGTTAGAGCTACAGGAGGTCAAATGAGGGCACTTTGGGAAAGTGTTATACTTCTAAAGCTCTCATAAATTATTAACTTTGAGTGCATGCAGTATTTACGTATGATATCATGAAATACTTTCAGCAAGACTCGCCAAAGGTTGAGACTACATGAGATCGGTCTAGCCAGTCCTGGAACATATAACATTACCTGGTAACTGTTTATTGTCCTATTCACTGCTAAATGGTGCAGGTAACACTATAAAATAATAGAATGTTAATCCTATGGCACCAAGTAAAACATAGCACAATATTAGATAGATAAGCATTTGTGGTAAACCTTAACCCTAACTCAGTTTGCGCTGAGGGTTACTGAATTTTCCCCACTCTGAGTGGGGTTGTACTTCCAATACAAATTGTGCCATGTGAGTGAGGGTAATAAACTAGTACAGTTGTACACGTGCTTATCTTATAACATTTACAATTATGAAGTTGTAGCTGCAACACGGCACTGATTCAATAAGCACATTTGCCGAACATGAACAGATTGCATTACAAAATTAAACTGTGTTGAATTACTTTTGCAAAACCATATCTGGGAATGCCATCTGGAATGTTTGTTTCTTAACTTTTTTCCAGGATGTTGTAAACTGTTGTGTAACTGGAAAAAGTGCAAACACATGATAATCACCATGACTTCACTGTGTGCAGATTCCTAACCTACAAAATATTGACAGACCACAAAAATGCTTTGCTAGAAAACTGCTTGTGTAATTGCCTACAAAAATATTCGGTACAGTCGTAACTTCCCTTCCTTCAGATTACCTGAAAAATAATCTATTTCTAGTGTTTTTACACAAATACTCCTGTTAGCATAGGTTAATAATGGGAGCCCGAAATCTTCAAACTATAGCCATGTACTGTATGTATACACACAAAGTACTTCAATGTATGCTTATCAAATAAATCTTTTCTATGTTTTTGAGCATTTATACCCAATGTGATCCCTTTTCACATTAATATCTTGTGATTAAAAGTCTGTTTTCTTATTTATTTTTCCTTACCTGCACATATTTCTTTCTTCACATCAGTTAGGATCTTTTCGCCGAGGCCCAATATTGAGCTCTGACTTACAGTAAAATTATACATTGGCCCTTGTGTAGTATCGAATGGAGAAATTATCATGATTATGAAGACAAATGATTGTTCAAAGAGTTTTCCAGGTCATGAATGCAGAAATGTGCGTTAGTAAAATGAAAACTCAATGTATCTTTTTGCTGCAGATCAATATATTCTGTTGTTTAGTCCTAACCAGTCTGTGGGCAGAGTAGTGATGGACCAGTCACCCATCCCAATTGTGTATGAATACACTTCACTTAGTGACTGACCTTAGAAACAATGTGTAATGTATGTGGAGATCATTGCTGAACCAGTGATTGTTGCAGTAGAGGCCTGCCCAGAGATACAATAGGGCACTATAACTAGAGGACCTGCAAGGGAGCACAAAAGTAAGTACCGTATTTTTCGGAATACAAGGCGCACATAAAATCCTTTTGATTTTCTGAGAAATCAAAGTTGCTCCTTATAGTCCAGTGCACCTTTTATATATGAACGGTACTCACAGACAACCGCTTCCTTGAACTGTGCACAGGTCTGCCACCTGCTGGTCATTCATTCTTATAATCCGATGCACCTTTATATATGAACCTAGAGGTTTTAGCAGGCATTTATTGATGGTGCTCCTTATAATCTGGTGCGCCTTATAGTCTGAAAAGTACGGTAATGTTTTTTTTTCTATGCTCAAGCACATTGTAGAATTCATTGGACCACTTAAATACAAATATTCCCCCCCCCCCCCATATAGTTTGAATATAATTGGCAGAACATCCCTCTCCCAAATGGTCATTTTTATTGTACATTTTATCAGGTGTGCGAATGCTTATTCACCTAGGTGCAAGGTCCTATAGAGGGTGGCCAGTTACCAGCAGTGGCCAGGGGGTTTAACAGGAAAGAGTGAGTGTGTGTGTGTGTGTGTTTACATTCTCATTTTGAGGTTTAAATGCATTCTAAGCAATGTTAAATTCTATTGGTTGCTGCTTGAATGCTATTTTCTTTAATTTATCCTTTAGATCATATACCACTCTATATGGATACTTTTTGACATGAAGAAAAAATACTTTACTTGTGTGTGTGTGTATGTATATAGAGCCATTTCTGACTGTTCCAAGTTCTTTTTAAGAATTAGTCTAATCCAATTTTATCCTTCTTGACATTCATTGCTTGTTGCTACAAGTTGCTAGCTATTTGTCTATACTGATAGCTATTTCCCCATAGGCATTAAAGTCAGTGACTTTTTATATTGCAACCTTTGCTATTTTCCCTTTTAATATCAAGCAACCTTAAAAGTTCCATACATGAAATATGAATGAATGAATGAATTTCTTTTAATATATATTAATCATAAAGAATAAATAATAATTTATTATTGCCTATTAGACCCATGGCGTAGAGTAGAGGTAGGCTTGTATGCACACTACCAGATCCTGCATTAGGCTGAGAAGTGTCTGCTTTAATTAAAAACCCTCAGGTAATTATTTCTTATTACTTCTATATTTTTCCTCCTGTCTTTGCAGAACATCAGTATTTAACATTTATATTGTCCTTATCTTCAGTCTAGTAATGGGTTTTGTGGAATATGGCGCATACCTGTTCCAATTTTATATTCAGTTAAAATGCTGATGAAGGGCTAAATGACTCAATTTACCAAGTGTATTTTTTGCTGATATTGTTTTGTTGTCTTGTTATTATAATTCTTACCTCAAAATGTTATGTAGCTTTTGGCTAGAAGTTGATCTGTAGTTCACAGCAGATATATGTGCTGCATTTAGCACGGCAACTGAACAGTCATTCATCACACCATCAAGTATTCAATGGAATGTTTTTTTTTTTTTTGTTAAGTATTATATCTTGTTCTGTGAGCAATCTTCTTATAACCATATGGACAATGTACTGTACTATTATTTGCGAAGATGTCAACAGTTTGTCCTACAACACCTTTTACTCCTAAACCTCATAGGCTTCAGTGGTCTGCGTTGAATATATACTTCACTCAGCAGTAGGGTGCAGCTTACTGGATTTTTAAATTCTCTCAAAACCACGGTATACAATGTATACTGTGCAGACAGCGGCAAAAACAATGCCTTGGACTGCCAGTATATGTCATTGGGTCGGCTCATCTTATATATGCAGTCCAAGCTCGGCCAAGTCATGGTGCGGTGAGACACAGAGTGCCATAAACCTCTATGGGAGCTGTGATCTGGCAGCCAATTTTGTGGCCATATCACTGTCCCCTTAAAGGGCACCTACCACCCCGATTCTACCTATAAAGGTAGAACGGGTGGTAGGGATGGATGGGAGTGAGGATAGCCTTTTGGGCTAATCCTCACGTCCGGGTGTCTTTTCCAAAACTTTATTACATGTATATGCAAATTTTTATGCGGCTACTGGGGCGTGGAGTAGGGCATGAGGCTACTAGTCGCGGCTAATCCACGCCCCAGTAGCCGCGTTACTCCGCTACCAGGAAATCTTCGCCGCGCAGCTACCAGGAGCTGCGCGGCGAAGATTTCTGGTAGGCGGAAGTAACGGGCTACTGGGGCGTGGAGTAGCCGCGACTAGTAGCCTCATGTCGGCTACTCACTGCCCCAGTAGCCGATTTAAAAAAATTTGCATATAGGCATAGGTGAGCATAGGTAGAATCGGGGTGGTAGGTGCCCTTTAAAGGTCATGTGCATGAGGCCTTACCCTGTGTCTGCCTATGGAGACTCCACAGGGGATAATGATTAATAGAATTCACCTCTCTGTACTGTTGTATGACCTCTTTGGACAGTGCTCTGAACCTCTTATTACTGAGCATATTGGACTTTCAAGGCAGTAAGAAAGATGGAACCAACTGAATAAGCTCTCTTGAGCCTCACTAAAATGTCATGTATGGGGCGGCACTAATCAGACGTTGTTCATGCTATATCAGAGTATGAGACAATGAGATAAATCCTTATTTAGAACTTGCATTGATGTTACGACCCATTTTAAAATGCTTCCTGACAATCCTAATAAAACATATGCTGGTCTATGAAATTACAACATGTCCAAAAAAGTGTACACTGATGGAAGATATCTGGAGCCAAGCCAATCCAGCGGAATTCTCCAGCCTTGTTTTATTGCATTACAGAATCCGGCAGCTCCAGGGATATCATTTTGATTGATTTTAGAACCTTTTGTTATCTATGTTTAGCAGTTTCTTTTTTTCAGCCTCTGCCTCAATTGCATTATGTGGAGACACTTTATTTTAACCTATCCTGTAGTGTTTGACCTGTAAGATGCTGTGAAATACCTTATTGAGCAATGTCTACTATAAAGACATTCCAAGGAAGCCAGAGATGCTTCACTGATAACCAAACTTGCTGCGATCTTTTACTGTGATTGTGTGTGATGTTAATAGTTTTGCCACAAAAATGAGTTATGTTTATGTGATGGTTTATAAAGGTTTAAGAATTTGTTACTAGCAGCTTCATAGAAAACTGTTGTATGAGAAAAATTACTGTGTATACTCGAGTATAAGCCGACACAAGTATAAGCCGAGAACCTAATTTCATCACAAAAAACTGGGAAACCTATTGACTCGAGTATAAGCGAGGGTGGGAAATGCATTGGTCACAGCCCCCAGCATATTCTGCCAGCCCCCTGTGCTATAGAGTTCGCTAGCCCCTGTATTATACAGCCGCCCAGCCCCTGTACAGCTACAGCCTGCCCACGCCCCTGTACATACAGCCTGCCCGAAGAGGAGTGGAATAACCCAAGAGGATCTGAAGGACCCGAGGTGGCACCAGAAGAGACAGAAGAGGACCTAAGGGTGACGTCAGAAAGGTGAGTTTTACTTTAATTTTTTTGTTGACTCGATATAAGCCTAGTGGGTTTTTTGAGCACAAATTATGTGCTGAAAAAACTAGGCTTATACTCGAGTGTATATGGTAGATTTCCAGTGTTTTTCCTGTTTTACATCTAAGCCAATCTTTCATGCCATGAGGGTAAAGTGAAAGAGTGCAATTAGGTTAATCAATCCCTTTAATCTCGATTAACAGTTGTTGTGTTCTAATCCCTAATTACTAGGGCACCCAAAATAAAGCTTCAGCACCCGGTAAATATGTTGCTCAAAGCAGTGCTACCCATGTCGCAAATCTGGGATGCCGCTCTAATTAGGCAAATTCAACCAAGGCTTTCATTCTGATGGCTTAAGTCTGTTGAGTTTTTTACACGACTTGGTAATATTAATAAATATGCACCTTTTGTTGGTAGTTCTCCTGTTCTTCATTACATTTGGGGCCACAGCAGAGAATATATAAGCCAACCATAAGACTTCTTTTAGATGCCTTGGCCCCACTGGAACCAGCAGTGGTGGTAACTTAAAAGACCGTTGCAGAGTCTGCCTATATTTGAGTGAAAATGTTTACAACCTGACGGGGGGAGGCACTCCTGCACACAGTGTAAAAGGGGTAAGCTAATTTAGTATGTGAAGAAGGGTTTTGTCCTGAGGTTTTGGAGAAAACTCAAACAAAGAAAAGATATGAAATGCCAAATAGCATGACATAATCCATAACTCTGGATATCACCCTTCAACAAAAGGGTTATGAAATTTAGCTAATAGCCCATTGCTTGTATAGCTAATGGGTTTATTAGCATTCTAGGTTATCAAACTATTTAGAAAATTATATAACATAGACCCCTATTGCCTTTGTAAAGTATAGTTGGTGACAGCGCAATTTACCAAGGTTTGTATGGCTGCTGGGCACCAGCAATTAAATTTGCATAAATTCGCCATCTGGATGGAGGGAGGGGTTTTATGTGATAAATAAGAAGCTCCCTGGTATAGGTTACCCCGTGATGTGACCTGAGAGTGGGGTTATGAAGTAGACTACCTAGAGCTTTTGGCTCTTTTATAACCGTGGAGACCACTTCACAATCTCAGTGGATAATAAGTTTGAAATGGGTTATGGATGTGACCATTTTAACCATATACCAATCTACCATTAAAATCAAGCACGATAACCTGGGATGCTTAGTCATACATCCAATAATAATCTACTTATATTTGTTATCCAAATTGCTTTGCTCCAAATTGCTTGCTTGTGGTGCTGTGAAATACCTTATTGAGCAATGTCTACTATAAAGACATTCCAGGGAAGCCAGAGATGCTTCACTGATAACCAAACTTGCTGCAATCTGTTTTACTGTTTGATTGTGTGTGATGTTAAATAGTTTTGCCTACAAAATGAGTTATTGTTATTGTGATGGCTTATAAAGGTTTAAGAATTTGCTACTAGCAGCTTCATAAGAAAACTGTTGTATGAGAAAATTACTGTATATACTCAAGTATAAGCCGACACAAGTATAAGCAGAGAACCCTAATTTCAACACAAAAAACTGGGAAAACCTATTGACTCTAGTATAAGCCGAGGGTGGGAAATGCATTGGTCACAGCCTCCCAGCATATAGTCTGCCAGCCCCCTGTGCTATAGAGTATGCCCAGCCCCTGTAGCATACAGCCTGCCCAGCCCCTGTAGCATACAGCCTGCCCAGCCCCTGTAGCATACAGCCTGCCCAGCCCCTGTAGGGTGTGGCTATGATGGGTAGGGGGGCAGTGTGGCTACTGGAGGACGGCCCATGAAGGGGCCCACTAAGTCTCTGTCCGACGAGGGGCCTACTAAAACCTGTAGCCAGCCCTAGGGGGAGGTCTAAGGGAGCAGAGCGGGAGGGCGAGACAGTCCAACAGCAGCAATTTGGATAACAAATATAAGTAGATTATTATTGGATGTATGACTAAGCATCCCTGGTTTATCATGCTTGATTTTAATGGTAGATTGGTATATTGGTTAAAATGGTCAACATCCATAACCCATTTCAAACTTATTATAACCATTGGAGACCACTTCTCCAAGTGGATAGATAAGAGCCAAAAGCTCTAGGTAGTCTACTTCATAGCATGTGTGACATAACCCCACTCTCAGGTCACATCACGGGGTACACCTATACCAGGGAGCTTCTTATTTATCACATAAAACCCCTCCCTCCTATCCAGGATGGCAAATTTATGCTAAATTTTACTTGCCTGGTGCCCAGCAGCCATACAAACCTTGGTAAATTGCGCTGTCACCAACTATACTTTACAAAGGCAATAGGGGTCTATGTTATACTAATTTCTAAAATAGTTTGATAACCTAGAACCTAGAATGCTAATAAACCCATTAGCTATACAAGCTAATGGGCTATTAGCTAAATTTCATAACCCTTTTGTTGAAGGGTGAATATCCAGAGTTATGGATTATGTCCACGCTATTTGGCATTTCATATCTTTTCTTTGTTTGAGTTTCTCTCCAAAACCTCAGGACAAAACCCTTCTTTACATACTAATTAGCTTACCCCTTTTACACTGTGTCCAGGATGTGCCTTCCCCCGTCAGGTGTAAACATTTTCACTCACAATATAGGCAGACTCTGCAACGGCTCCTTTTAAGTTACCACCATGCTGGTTCCCCAGTGGGGTCAAGGCATCTAAAAGAAGTCTTATGGTAATGAAGACACAGGAGAACTTCCAACAAAAAGATGACAATATTTAATTAATATTACCAAGTCGTGTAAAAAACTCAACAGACTTACAGCCATCAGAATGAAGCCTTGGTTGAATTTGCCTAATTAGAGTGGCCATCCCAGATTTGCCGACATGGGTAGCACTGCTTTGAGCAACATATTTACCGGACGCTGAAGCTTTATTTCTTTAGTGCCCATAGTAATATAGGGATTAGACCCACAACAACTGTTAATCAAGATTTAAAGGGATTGATTAACCTTAAATTGCACTCTTTCACTTTTACCCTCATGTAATTTTCTCATACAACAGTTATGAAGCTGCTAGTAGCAAATTCTTAAACCTTTATAAACCATCACAATAACAATAACTCATTTTGTAGGCAAAACTATTTAACATCACACACAATCAAACAGTAAAACAGATCGCAGCAAGTTTGGTTATCAGTGAAGCATCTCTGGCTTCCTTGGAATGTCTTTATAGTAGACATTGCTCAATAAGGTATTTCACAGCACAACATGACGCCCAGCCACGTAGCATACAGCTGCCCAGCCCCTTGTAGCAACAGCCTGCCCAGCCCTGTAGCATAACAGCCTGCCCAAGCCCTGTAGCATACAGCCTGCCCAGCCCCCTGTAGCATACAGCCTGCCCAGCCCCTGTAGCATACAGCCTGCCCAGCCCCTGTAGCATACAGCCTGCCCAAGCCCCTGTCGCATACAGCTGCCAGCCCCTGCTAGCATACAGCCTGCCCAGCCCCTGTAGCCACCTGTACAGCCTGCCCAGCCCTGTAGTAGCATACAGCCTGCCCAGCCCCTGTAGATACAGCCTGCCAGCCCCTGTTAGCATACAGCCTGCCCAGCCCCTGTAGCAATACAGCCCTGCCAGCCCCGTAGCATACAGCTGCCCAGCCCCTGTAGCATACAGCCTGCCCAGCCCCTGTAGTCATACAGCCTGCCCAGCCCCTGTAGCATACAGCCTGCCCAGCCCCTGTAGCATACAGCCTGCCCAGCCCCAAGAGGATCCGAAGAACCCGAGGTGGCACCAGAGCATCGGAGACAAAAGTGGACCTAAGGGTGACGTCAGAAAGGTGAGTTTTGACTTTATTTTTTTTTTGTTGACTCGGGTATAAGCCGAGTTGGCTTTTTTTGAGCACAAATTATGTGCTGAAAAACTAGGCTTATACTCGAGTATATATGGTAGATTTCCAGTAGTTTTTCCTGTTCTACATCTAAGCCAATCTTTTCATGCCATGAGGGTAAAAGTGAAAGAGTGCAATTTAAGGTTAATCAATCCCTTTAAATCTCGATTAACAGTTGTTGTGGGTCTAATCCCTATATTACTATGGGCACAAGAAAATAAAGCTTCAGCAGGTAAATATGTTGCTCAAAGCAGTGCTACCCATGTCGGCAAATCTGGGATGGCCACTCTAATTAGGCAAATTCAACCAAGGCTTCATTCTGATGGCGTTAAGTCTGTTGAGTTTTTTACACGACTTGGTAATATTAATTAATATTGTCATCTTTTTGTTGGAAGTTCTCCTGTGTCTTCATTACATTTGGGGCCACAGCAGAGAGATATATAAGCCAACCATAGACTTCTTTTAGAGCCTTGCCCCACTGGGAACCAGCATGGTGGTACTACTAAAGGAGCCGTTGCAGAGTTGCCTATATTGTGAGTGAAAAAGTTTACACCTGAGGGGAAGGCACATCCTGGACACAGTGTAAAAGGGGTAAGCTTATTAGTATGTGAAGAAGGTTTGTCCTGAGGTTTTGGAGAAAACTCAAACAAAGAAAAGATATGAAATGCCAAATAGCATGACATAATCCATAAACTGGATATTCACCCTTCAACAAAAGGGTTATGAAATTTAGCTAATAGCCCATTAGCTTGTATAGCTAATGGGTTTATTAGCATCTAGGTTATCAAACTATTTAGAAATAGTATAAACTAGACCCCTATTGCCTTGTGAAAGTAAGTTGGTGACAGCGCAATTTACCAAGGTTTGTTGGCTGCTGGGCACCAGCAAGTAAATTTAGCATAAATCGCCATCTTGGATAGGATGGAGGGGTTTTATGTGATAAATAAGAAGCTCCCTGGTATAGGTGTACCCCGTGATGTGACCTGAGAGTGGGGTTATGTCAATGCTATGAAGTAGACTACCTAGAGCTTTTGGCTCTTATTATCCACTTGGAGAATGGTTCCAATGGTTATAGAAGTTTGAAATGGGTTATGGATGTTGACCATTTTAACCAATATACCAATCTACCATAAAATCACAGCATGAAAACCAGGGATGCTTAGTCATACATCCAATAATAATCTACTTATATTGTTATCCAAATTGCTGTGCTGTGACTGTCTCGCCCTCCCGCTTGCTCCTTAGACCTCCCCTAGGGCTGGCTCCAGGTTTTGTAGGCCCCTGGGCGGACAGAGACTTAGTGGGCCCCTTCATGGGCCGTCCTCCAGTAGCCACACTGCCCCCCTAACCATCGTAGCCACACTTTCCCCTTCCCCCTATAGACACACTGCACACCCCCCTCCTCCCACTGTGGACACCCCCCCCCCCCCTCCGGGAAAGAAAAATACTCACCTCTCCTCATTTCCCCGGAGCAGCACTTGCTGTACGCATCGGCTCTGGAGCCAGGACACGTGATCCCATGACCTCATCAGTGCGTTCGCTTCAGAGCCGTTGCATACAGTCGGCAGTGCTGCTTCGGTCGGGGAACGAGGAAAGTGAGTTTTGGATTCTGCTTCTACGAGCGCAGAATAGAGGCAGAAAAGTTATCAAGCCGGATGGTGATCATTTGTACCAGGTCTTAAGTGACACTGGTACAATGATCCGGGGGCTGATGGGCCTCCTGCCCTTGGGGCCCCGGTACTTGCCTGGTAGCCGGGTTCTGGCGCCGGCCTTCCTCCACCCCCCCCCCCCACCCCTTGCTTTATCTCACTGCTGCAGAGGAAGTTTAAGCACAGGCCTCTGGTAACACAATGGAACCCTAACCGTTTAAAAGTGATTTAGAAAGAAGGAGCTAATGGTTAAAAAATAACACTATGCAAAGCCTTCCTTCAGATTTAGAAGGACAACAAATATAAGAAGTCACAGATTTCCTTTAGATGTTTTGTATCTCTCAACTATTTACAGAAGTAGCAGGTATTCCTGCGTTGGCAAAAATTTACAACTACTTCTCTCCATAGACAGAGACCTAGAAAAAATGTGTCTCGTCTTAAGTCACCAGTCCTTGGTCCTGGTGGTAGATGTCCTTTAAGCACTTGACTGTTTGCAAAAGCTGTAAAATATTTTTTTAAATTTAATAATTTTTTTTTTATTTTAGCTTCTTGGCAACTGAAAAACCTTGCTAAGCATATACATGTATAAAATAAAAAATCCTTCCCATAAAGTTTTGGCAGTACATGAACAGAAGACTAGATAAAGTCTGATTCACAAAGCAGCGTATAGTGTTGCTCACAAGGGGATTGGGAAACAGCTGGTACACATGCCCTTGATGTCTGTGTAGAACAGCTTTAGAATATTGAAGAAATGAGGCAAGGCCAAAAAGGTATTGCCTGATTTGTGTGAATCTCTTGCTCTCCATGCTAACACGGTACAAAGCTACACTATTGGATAGCTTAATGCATGTGGAATGGGGGCATTTGGAGAAATATTGTATAAAGGGAATAGTGATTTGCACTTGCCAGGAACAGGTACTTGCATAGAAATTAAATATCTGTTATAAAAGTGAATAAGAGGTCAAAGTAACGAATTTAAAAGATTCCTTATCGGTGTACCTGAGATAAGCAGCGCAGGTCTGATGCAATATTCATGTTATCTGAAGTTCCTTATGAGGGTAGATTCACACACAACTGATTGGGGTTGCTTTGACATGTGTTTTCATATAAAAATGTCTGTAAGAAATCTACTGTATTTTAAGATTACTTTCACACGCTGTGCAGTGGATTGGCTGGGATTGTACAGGACTCTATCTTGACTGCAAGCAAACCAGAGGCTTGATTTCATTGATAATGTTACATTTTACATTCATTGTGGTCATCAGAAAATTGCATGCCTATACACTCAGTTTAGCGAGGCATCTAATTTAACACGAACTGAGGAACCCAATGACTCGAGATAAGCCTATAATGTATTATGTGTGTATATATATAATATATATATATATATAATTATTATTATTTTTATTATAATATGAGTTCCTCTCTTAGGGCCCCCTTCCCAGCCTAAAAAACCCCCAAATAACTCTGTACTTGCCTTTCCGATGCCTCCTCTTCTGTCTCCGGCTCTTCAGGTCCCACGTGGTGCGTGCATATACCAGACGTCAGCCACTTGCTGACATCATGTGTGTGCTGATGCGGAGCAGGCACTATGATGTCGGCAAGCGGCTGACGTCATGGTGTGTACGACCACGCGTGTGGGGCCCGAAGCAGAGTGAAGACAGAAGTGGACCTGCGGGTGTGTGGGAAAGGCGAGTACAGAACTGTATTTTTTTCATAGACTCGAAAAAGCAAGCCAAGTTGAGGTTTTTCATCACATTTTGTGTGCTGAAAAACTCCGGCTTTGAGATTGTTTATGAGAAAGTAAAGGTGATCAATGCTGGGCCTGGGTGTTAGACCTACACAAAAGATTTATTCATCAGAATTTGTCATGTGGCAAGCCATCCGTATTCTACTATAGTCATCTGTAGGTTCTCATCTGTAATACACCAATGTACTCACACATCGTATGCATGACTGTTATTTTGCTTATGGATTTATAGCATAATTGCACAGTCTGTATGGAACTCTATTGTATTATAATTGGTGTGTATAATACTTGCCTGCATAGTCTCTAACATGGAGTTCATTGTAAACCATATGGTAGTAGAATACATTACTGATAGGCAGCATATCTTGAAACTTGGGTAACACATGGACCTCTACAGTTTTTTGTTTAGGAATAAGTACAATTGAGAATAGTTGTACTATTATATGTTACATTATCATCAATTTTTTTTTTTTTTTTTTCTTTACAGTTCGACTTCATGACAGCCTATCGGAAGAAGGGTACCATTACTAGTGTTGATTTGTAGTAAGTTAATTTATTATAAATATATATTGTATGATATATACCATACCAAATGGAGGGGCACCATTATTAAAGAGAAAACTGCCAAGAAATTATCCCACCCAAAATAAACACTTAATTAAATATGATTATAAAATCATTCCTTATCCCTAAATGTCTTCCTTTCCATGGCTGCAATTTAAAAAATGTTCTGTAAACTTATAAACTGCCTGATGTGAGTCCAATCACACTAAGGAAGTCCTGCATATTAAATTTACTGGCATTGCCATGCATCTTTGCTTCTGATTGACGACTGGTGTCACTGTAGGATAAAGGTCCTTTAGCATTTAGTCTTAACCATTATCAAACGTACCTCATTCACATATCTGATCACATAAAAAATCCCAGCTTGCCTGAATGGACTTTCCTCTCCATGCAAGCTGCTGTGATTTCATGAGATATATGCTTGGTGTGACAATTTGCTAGTTAGAATGCAAAGGACCTGCTGCATGAAGAGAACATGGGGAGAAGCTGCTGTATTCAGCTTGAGGAGGCATGCCCACCTCAAGTCGCTATAGACATTGGAACCAAGTAAAATTATAACGTTGATTTGTAGGGAATCGGAGCGAACAATTTCTAGCTAAATGAAGGGGGTTAGTTAGTTATAGGGCTCTATGGGAACCTGCCACTACGTTTTTGTGAAAAAATCTGGGTGACAGGTTCCCTTTAAGTGCTGAATGCTGAGAAGAGGCATGGGACATTTGGAGGATTAGATGGGAGGGTCCGGCCTAAGCACGACAACTCACATCTGATGCCAAGTAAGATAACAAAGTGATTTTATAGGAGTTGGGAAACTATTTTTATCTAGAAGAGTGTCAGTTAATAGGGCTCTCTGGAAAACCGGTCAGTAGCTGTATTGACAGGTTCCCTTTAAACATTTGCAGTACCAGACAATGAGGTGTTACCAAAAACTTGACGAGTCAGATGTACAAAGCAACTCCACAGGTTATTGATTTTTTTTATCTTGTGCACAGGTTTCTAGGAATACTAGGAAAAAATGTTTGATTTAGTGGTGCATGGTTAAAGAAAGTAAGTCTCTCAGCAATATTACCATATATAGATTAGTCTTTGAGTTAGCAGGTGGAGAGCGTTGTAAATACATATTCTGTTTAGCTGCAAAACTGTGAAAAATTAGTTTAGTTTTCACAATTGTGGCTGGATCTAGAGCACTCTGGTGCAATGGTTGTGAAATCTATTCAGGGGACTGTTAGCAGCTTCTTACACGAGGGGAGGGCTGCCCTGGTATTTGAAGATCTCTCACATACTAGTGCCCAAGTCCAGCTACGGTCTGAATATAAATGCTTATTCATAGTCCTGTGCTACTGACACACAAAGTATGGTTCCAGAGCTCTCTAGGGGCCAATAACTAACACTGTCTGCAGATTTGATGGTCACAACTGCTCTAAACTTACCCCATTAAAAGTCCTGCCATTAAAAAGCAATTGTCTTACTAAATCCTCTCCCATGGCTGCAACATTACAAACAAGTAAACATATATCAACTCACCTGATGTGAGTCATTGAGGCTGCATATTCAGTGGTTACTGCATTGCCCTACCCCTTGTCTTGATACTTGGTGCCTGATCTGCTGCAGTATAACATTGAAAGAGAGCTCTGTTACACATCATGTGACCAGGTGTGAGTCATCTAGTTGATTAATGGGGATGTAAGGGAAACAAATTAAAGGACATCTACCACCATTTCTCGTTAATGATGTTCCATATGCCACCCCGGTACACACCACTCCCAGCTACCCACAGGCAGCCAGTGATGTCATCCGCAATCTTGATTTCTTGCACAGCCACACAGGATACTTGGAGCTGTGCGAGACAGAAGATCTCGGACAGAAGAGTGCCGGATGACTTCACCGGCTGCCTGACCAGCGGGTAGCTGGGAGCGGTGCCATACAAATGAAGCAGCATGGGGGAAGGGTAGTACGACGTGCATAATTTAGCCTTCCGAGTAGCCTGGAGGCGTGCGGTGGACGATACCCTGAGCGCCTCGGCTCATTCAATGAAATAAAATGTTAATTTTCTCTATACCACGGGGCCCGGAGGAAGCACAAAGAGACTCCATAGAGCACATAAAGTACCAAGGTGGCCTATGGGGTACATCGAACACTGAGAAAATGGTGGTAGATGTACTTTAAAGAGGGCTGTCAGTAATATGGTGACAGGTTCCCAAATCAAAAAAACAGGGACCAATGCAGATAGCCTGGCAGCCCCCCCTTACATATAGCCTATAAAGCCCCTCCTCCCCGTATGTCCTCTTCTTTCTTCGGATACTCTTCAGGTCCTTCGTTCGTCTTCGGGTCTTCCTCCTCTTGGGTCTTTGCGCTTGGCAGGCACACACAATGATTCATCTGTTTGCCAGCGTCATTGTTTGTGAGCCGCTGGCATCCAAGGGGACCCGAAGAGCACCCAGAGCTTGGAAGCAAGAAGAGGACTACGGGGGCTGCGCGGAAAAGGGAGTAAAGTTTTTTTTTTTATAGGTCAAATTTTGTGCTGAAAAACTCAGTTAACTGCGAATATATGTATGGTACTTAATAATTGACAAATGCCAAAAATACACATAATTCTAGGTTTTTTCTTCAAGCATGATTTGTGTATTTAAAATTTTTTACAACTTTATATGCTTCACATGCATTTTGCAAAATTGAGTAACTGTAGAATTATTTAGGATTCAATTTCTGCCACACGACACAAGCCCTCTATAAGAATATGAGGCTTATGAGCAAAAGCTCTGTGCTTGTCATACGATGCCTAGAATTGTAGATATTAGAACCCATCATACTTTTAAGTATGTTCACTCATTAATTCATTGCTTATGAACAAGCCGCTGCAGTGCTTATTTTCATGATAATACATGACAGTGGATATTGCTGCCATTCCACCCCACAAAAATGTTCTGGCTTAATGTTACTTTAGTAGCTGAGGGATTTAACACATGTCATAGTGAGGTATCTTCATAGAGTTCACTACACTGAGACAGGGACCTTTATTATGAATACCACTAGCCACTGACTGTATGGAATGTTGTCCACTGGTACTCTTGTGCTTCAGATGAAGACATTTGCCTCATTTGTGTGCTACCCAACTCCTGCAGCTTCCCATACATGTACCCATGAAATATTATCATTTAACTATTTAGTGAATGCTGCACATGAAGACTGAGCTTTAATGATAGGTCTCTTACTATAACACATTGGTTTACATAGACAAATAAATAAATAGAACAAGGTTAGAAAATATTGCTAGATGTGGAGAAAGGGGGTTCCTAGCCGAGGCTGCAATCAACTTATGTCCCAGCACTTGATACGTGCCTCCTCATTTCCCTTCTCCCTTGCTGTACGCATCGGCTCTGGAGCCAGGACACGTGATCAGATGACCTCATCATGTGCGTCAGCTTCAGAGCCGTTGCATACAGTGCGGAGTGCTGCTTCGGGGGAACGAGGAAAGGTGAGTTTTGGATTCTGCTTCTACGAGCGCAGAATAGAGGCAGAAAAGTTATCAAGTCGGATGGTGATCATTTGTACCAGTGTCTTAAAGTGACACTGGTACAATTGATCCAGGGGCCTGAGTGGGCCCCGGTACTTGGCCGGGTTCTGGCGCCGGGCCTTCCCCCCCCCCCACCCCCCCTCTGCTTTATCTCACTGCTGCAGAGGAAGTTTAAGCACATGGCTCTGGTAACCACAATGGAACCCTTAACAGTTTAAAAGTTGATTTTAGAAAGAAGGAGCTAATGGTTAAAAAATAACACTATGCTAAAGCCTTCCTCAGATTTTAGAAGGACAACAAATATAAGAAGATCACCAGATTTTCTTTTAGCATGTTTTGTATCTCTCAACTATTTACAGAAGTAGCAGTTATTCCTGCGTTGGCAAAAATTTACAACTATCTTCTCTCCATAGACAGAGACCTAGAAAAAATGTGTCTCATCTTAAGGTCACCAGTCCTTGGTCCTGGTGGTAGATGTCCTTTTAAGCACTTGACTGTTTGCAAAAGCTGTAATAATATTTTTTTAATAATTTAATAATTTTTTTTTTTTATTTTAGCTTCTTGTCACCTGAACACCTTGCTAAGCATATACATGGTATAAAATAAAAATCCTTCCCATAAAGTTTTTGGCAGTACATCGAACAGAAGACTAGATAAAGTCTGATTCACAAAGCAGCTGTATAGTGTTGCTCACAACTGGTATTGGGAAACAGCTGGTACACATGCCCTTGATGTCTGTGTAGAACAGCTTTAGAAGATTGAAGAAATGAGGCATTGCCTTTTTGAGGCTGAGTAAACCTCAAAAAGGTATTGCCTGATTTTGTGAATCTTCTTCTGCTCTCCATGACTAACACGGTACAAAGCTACACTATTGGATAGCTTAATGCATGTGGAATGGGGGCATTTCTGGAGAAATATTGTATACAGGGATTAGTGATTTGCACTTGCAGGAACAGGTACTTGCATAGAAATTAAATATCTTGTTGGAAAAGTGAATAAGAGGTCAAAGTACAGAATTTAAAAGATTCCTTATCTGGTGTACCTGAGATAAGCAGCTGCAGGTCTGATGCAATATTCATCTGAAGTTCCTTATGAGGGTAGATTCAAAAATGTTTGTAAGAAATCTACTGTATTTTAAGATTACTTTCACACGCTGTGCAGTGGATTGGCTGGGATCTTGTACAGGACTCTATCTTGACTGCAAGCAAACCAGAGGCTTGATTTCATTGATAATAGTTACATGTTTACATTCATTGTGGGTCATCAGAAAATTGCATGCCATATACACTCAAGTTTAAGCGAGGCATCTAATTTTAACACGAACTGAGGAAACCCAATGACTCGAGTATAAGCCTATAATGTATGTATGTGTGTATATATATAATATATATATATATATAATTTTTTTTTTGTTTATTATAATATGAGTTCCTGGCCCTCTCAGTATATAGCCAGCAGCCCCCTTCCCAGCCTAAAAAAAACCCCAAATAACTCTGTACTTGCCTTTCCGATGCCTCCTCTTCTGTCTCCGGCTCCATCTTCAGATCTCCCACGTGGTGCAGTCGCATATACCATGACGTCAGCCACTTGCTGACATCATAGTGTGTGCTGATGGCGGAGCAGGTACTATGATGTCGGCAAGCGTCTGACGTCATGGTGTGTACGACACAGCGTGTGGGGCCCCGAAGCCGGAGCTGAAGACAGAAGTGGACCTGCGGGTGTGTGGGAAAGGCGAGTACAGAACTGTATTTTTTTCATAGACTCGAGTATAAGCCAAGTTGAGGTTTTTCATCACATTTTTTTGTGCTGAAAAACTCCGGCTTTGAGATTTATTTATGAGAAGCTAAAGGGTTGATCAATGCTGGGCCTGGGTGTTAGACCTACACAAAAGATTTATTCATCAGAATTTGTCCATCCATATTCTACTATAGTCATCTGTAGGTTCTCATCTATAATACACCAAATGTACATCACCATCGTATGCATGACTGTTATTTTGCTTATGGATTTATAGCATTTAATTGCACAGCTCTGCTATGAGAACTCTATTGTATTATATATTGGTGTGTATAATACTTGCCTGCATAGTCTCTAACATGGAGTTCATTGTATAACCATATGGTAGAATACATTACTGATAGGCCAGCATATCTTGGAACACTTGGGTAACACATGGACCTTCACATGGACCTTCTACAGTTTTTGTTTTAGGAATAAAGTACAATTGGGAATAGTTGTACTATATTAATGTTACATTATTCATCAATTTTCTTTTTTTTTTTTTTTTTCTTTAACAGTTCGACTTCATGACAGCATATCGGAAGAAGGGTACCATTACTTAGTGTTTGACTTGTAAGTATACATGTATTATAAATATGTATTGTATGATATATATATACCCATACCCAACTGGAGGGACACCATTATTAAAGAGAACCTGCCAATGAAATTATCCCACCCAAAATAAACACTTAATTAAATATGATTATTAAAAATCATTGCCTTTATCCCTAAATGTCTTCCTTTCCATGGCTGCAATTTTAAAAATCTGTCTGTAAACCTATATACAACTTGCCTGATGTGAGTCCAATCACACTAAGGAAGTCCTGCATATTAAATTTTACTGGCATTTCCATGCATCTTTGCTTCTGATTGACTGACTGGTGTCACTGATAGGATAAAGGTCCTTTAGCATTTAGTCCTTAACATTATCAAACTGTACCTCATTCTCATATCTGATCACATAAAAAATCCCAGCTTGCCTGAATGGACTTATTCCTCTCCATGCAAGCTGCTGTGATTTCATGAGATATATGCTTGGTGTACAGTTTGCTAGAATGCAAAAGGACCTGCTGCATGAAGAGAAAGCATGGGGAGAAGCTGCTGTATTCAGCTTGAGGAGGCCATGCCCACCTCAAGTCGCTATAGACATGCTTGGATACCAAGTAAAATTATAACGTTGATTTGTATGGGAATCGGAGCGGAACAATTTCTAGCTAAATGAAGGGGGTTAAGTGAGTTACTAGGGCTCTATGGGAACCTGCCACTAGCTGTTTTTGTGAAAAATCTGGTGACAGGTTCCCTTTAAGTGCTGAATGCTGAGAAGAGGCATGGGACATTTGGAGGATTAGATGGGAGGGTCCGGCCAAGCACGACACACTCACTCTGATGCCAAGTAAGATAACAAAGTTGATTTTATAGGGATGTTAGGGAAACTATTTTTATCTAAAAGAAGAGTGTCAGTTAATAGGGCTCTCTGGAAACCTGTCAGTAGCTGTATTGACAGGTTCCCTTTAACCATTTGCAGTACTAGCAATAGAGGTTTGTACCAAAAACATTTGACCGAGTCAGATGTACAAAGCAACTCGGCACAGGTATTGATTTTTTTTATCTTGTGCACAGGTTTCTCAGGGAATACTAGGAAAAAATGTTTGATTTAGTGGTGCATGGTTAAAGAAAGTAAGTCTCTCAGCAATATTAACCATATAAAGTTAGTCTTTGAGTTAGCAGTGCTGGAGAGCTGTATAACTATATATTTCTGTTTAGCTGCAAAACTGTGAAAAATGAGTTTAGTTTTCACAATTGTGGCTGGATCCAGAGCACTCTGGTGCACTGGTTTGTGAAATCTATTCAGGGGACTGTTTTAATAGCTTCTTACTCAGCTGCCCTGGCTTATTTGAAGATGTCTCACATACTAGTGCTCCAAGTCCAGCTAGGGTCCTGAATATAAATGCTTTATTCATAGTCCTGCTGCTACTGACACACAAAGTTATGGTTCCAGAGCTCTCTAGGGGCCAATACCTAACACTGTCTGCAGATTTGTGTGGTCACAACTGCTCATAAATTTCCTTTAAAGCGAACCCGCCATTGAAAAAGGTTCCTGCCATTAAAAAGCAATTGTCCTTATCTCTAAATGGTTCATCTCCATGGCTGCAACATTAAAAACAAGTAAACATATATGCAACTCACCTGATGTGAGTCCATTGAGGCATTGCATATTCAGTGGTTACTGCATTGCCCTACCTCCTGGTTCTTGATACTTGGTGCCATGATCTGCTGCAGTATGAAACATTGAGAGAGAGCTCTGTTACATCATGTGACCAGGGTGATGTCATCTAGTTGATTAATGGGGATGTAAGGGAAACAAATTTAAAGGACATCTACCACCATTTTCTCGGTAATTGACTGTTCCATATGCCACCCTCGGTACACACCACTCCCAGCTACCCACAGGCAGCCAGTGATGTCATCCGGCAATCTTGATTTCTTGCACAGCCACACAGGATACTTGTGAGCTGTGCGAGACAGAAGATCTCGCGACAGAAGAGTGCCGGATGACTTCACCGGCTGCCTGACCATGCGGGTAGCTGGGAGCGGTCCATACAAATGAAGCAGCATGGGGGAAGGGTAGTACGACGTGCATAATTTAGCCTTCCGAGTAGCCTGGAGACGTGCGGTGGACGATACCCTGAGCGCCTCCGGCTCATTTCAATTGAAATAAAATAAAATTTTCTCTATACCACGGGGGCCCCGGAGGAAGCACAAAGAGACTTCATAGAGCACATAAAGTACCAAGGGTGGCATATGGGTCAATCGAACACTGAGAAAATGGTGGTAGATGTACTTTAAAAGATGGCTGTCAGTTAATATGGTGACAGGTTCCCAAATCAAAAACAGGATCCAATGCAATATAGCCTGGCAGCCCCCCTTTACTATATAGCCTATAAAGCCCCTCCTCCCCCGTATGTCCTCTTCTTTCTTCGGATACTCTTCAGGTCCTTCGTTCTTCTTCGGCTCCTCTTCAGGTCCTTCTGCTCCTCTTTGGGTCTTTGCGCTTGGCAGGCACACACAATGACTTCATCTGTTTGCCAGCGTCATGGTTTGTGAGCCGCTGGCATGGCAAGGGGACCCGAAGAGGCACCAGAGCATTGGAAGCAAGAAGAGGACCTACGGGGGCCGTCGGAAAGGTTAGTAAAGTGTTACATTTTTTTTATAGGCTCAAATTTTGTGCTGAAAAACTCAGCTTATACTCGAGAATATATTGTATGGTACTTTAATAATTGACAAATGCCAAAAATACACATAATTCTAGGTTTTTTTCTCCTCAAGCATGATATATTTTTACAACCTTTATATGCTTTCACATTGCATTTTGCAGATTGAAGTAACTGTAGAATGAGGATTCAATTTCTGCACACGACACGAAGCCCTCTCATAAGATATATGAGGCTTATGAGCCAAAAGCTCTGTGCTTGATCATACGATGCCTAGAATTGTAGATTATTAGAACCCCATCATACTTTTAAGTATTGTTCATCTCATTAATTCATTGCTTATGAACAAGCCGCCTGCAGTGCTTATTTTCATGATAATACATGACAGTGGCATATTGCTGCCATTCCACCCCCACACAACTGTTCCTGGCTTAATCGTTACTTTTAGTAGCTGAGGGATTTAACCATGTCATAGTGAGGTATCTTCATAGAGCTTCCTACACTGAGACAAGGGACCTTTAATTATGAATACCACTAGCCACTGACTGCTATGGAATTAGTGTCACTGGTAATTACTTTGTGCTTCAGATGAAGACATTTGCCTCATTTGTGTGCTACCCAACTCCTGCAGCTTCCCATACATTTGTACCCATGAATATTTATCATTTAACTATTTATGTGAATGCTGCACATGAAAGACTGAGCTTTAATGATAGGTTTCTCTTACTATAACACATTGTGTTACATAGACAAATATAATAACTTAGAACAAGGTTAGAAAAATTGCTAGATGTTGGAGAAAGGGGGTCCTAGCCGAGGCTGCAATCACACTATGTCCCAGCACCTGATACAGTGCTGGGTTATAGGGATGGGTGGGCGTGTCTGCCGCCCATAAGTTGCCCCTGTATACTTATCCTGACGGACAGGAGCGAGGGGCACCCAGACGTGTTTTTTTTGTTGTTGTTGTTTTTTTAGAAAAGCCCTCCCAAGCCTGGCACCAAAATTTTTTTTGTGAAGGGGTTGTGGCCAGACGGGGGTGAGATATGCACCAGATAGGTCCTGGCATAGGAATGAATGCTGTGCAGGCCCCCCTCCCGCCAGATGCTCATTGGGGCTACCATACGCTGGTACACCATAAATGACCCCTATTTATGTTCCCCATTAGGGCATTTCAATCCAAAACATCCTAACAGGCCAAGTTACATATCAAACATTCTTTGATATCACCTTCACAATTCTTGCATCCAATGAGTTTTTGGAGAGTTTGTGCTTGAATTTATTTGCATGATGTCAGAATAGCCTCCCAGAGCTGCTGTTTTGATGTGAACTACCGCCCACCCACATAGAGCTTTTGCTTGACGATACTCAAAAGGTTCTCTATAGGATTGAGGTCTGGAGAAGATGGTGGCCACACCATGAGATTCTCTCCTTTTATGCCCATAGCATAGCAGCCAATGACAGAGTTATCTTTGCAGCATGAGATGAGGTGCATTGTCTTGCATGAAGATCATTTTGCTCCAGAAGTCACGATTCTTCTATTTGTACCATTCAAGAAAGTGGCCAGTCTGAAACTCTATATACTGTGGCGAGGTCATTTTCTTACCACTTTGCCACCTCCTTGCTGACGTCACAGCCTTTGTGGGACATGGGGGCCATCAACCAACCTTTCACTATTCCATCCATCTGGACCATCCACGGTTGCACGACACTCATCGGTAAACAAGACTGTGTGAAAATTAGTTTTCATGTATGTATGGACCGACTAACTATTTATGTATGGGCCCACTTAACTCAAACAAAAGATCTATGAGGGTGGGAGGCAGTTCACATCAAAACAGCTGCTTTGGGAGGCTTTTCTGATATTATGCAAAGAAATTCAAGCATAAACTCTCCAGAAACTCCCAAGTTTAATAGAAGCAAGAATTGTGAAGGTGATATTAAAGAAGGGTTCCTAAGTTATCATGTAACTTGGCCTCGTAGGATGTTTTTGTATTGAAATCTCAACCCCTTGCTAGATTGCAATAAAAATGTCTGTAAATGAAGTAAAGCTGCTACAGTCCTACAATGAAAACCAGTCGTCTTTATCTACAGCAGTATTATAGTCTCTCCTATAATCCTACAGACTCTATATAGACTAGCCAGAGCTATGAGGAGGCTGCCAATTGCCTCTTTTTTAAGCTCTTATTTTTGTTATAACGCTTTAAGAAACCATGATTTTTTCCCTAGCCTTTCCTTTTCTGCAGCTTTTCTGAGCAGAAGAGACTGCCTACTTGTTGATTCATAAGTATTGGCTATTGAATCAGTCTGTACTGATATATCACTCTCATCATGGTGAGGTTGGGGTAAAAAAAAACTTCTGTAGGGTTCAGTTATTATACATCAAAGTAGCCAGTAACAGTTGTGTTATGTGCTGTGTCTGTGTATAGTGTTAATGCTTTTACAGAATAAATAAAACTTTCAGGATATATTTATCCATTGTTAACCACATTTTACCTGATCATAATGTCATTGTGAGAAGATCCAAAATCACTTACCAGTAATGTGGAATAAAATGAAATGACTCCTATGAGTGCAACTATTTTGAGAGAAAATCAATGGCTAAATGAGAGCTAAAAGCTTTGTCCGGAGACCCTTTGCTCTTCCGTGGGCAGACAAAAAGCATAACTTTGCAATCATGACATATAACGATTCAAAGTGCAAAAACTCATCTAGCCCAATGCCGGGTTATTTTCTGCAAAACCCTTTATTTCCCTGACTGTCACAAAGGTTTCCATCTAGGGGTGCACTGATACCAGAATTTTGAATGTGATGCGATACTTGGAGCAATATCACTATACACTATATTGATACAATACTTTCAAGAACTTTTCAATGTTTAGTGTGCAGTTGCATGGGTCTTTTACCTTGCGTTTAGAAACACAATACAAACTGATGGGGGCGGGGCTCAGCCCAAATTTTTATGTGTTTCCAATGAAATGTATGTAATCGGTAACAATCAACCAGCGTTTTGCAAGTAGAGCTTAAGTTTTTTATGATCATTTATTATATGTACTGTGCAGGTTGTCCTGGTAATGTTAATATTAAATGTGTCATTTATTTTGTCTAAAATTTAAGGTTTCCTCAACCTCCAGTACAGTGATTGTTGCGTGTATCCTCACTGCATATATGAACAACTATAATATATTTCCATATGGAATTGGACACCTATATAGTACATTTATTTAAAAGCATTTTTACAATAATGATCTTTTAAGGAATGCGGACAAATGCCTGAAAATTATTCGTCTTTTATGGTTTCAGTTGCTACATATACAATACAGGCCAATTATAGGTTACACCATGCTAGTAACGGGTGAGAACCCCCTTTTGCCTTCGCAACTGCCTCAATTCTCGTGGCATAGATTCAACAAGGTGCTGGCAATCATTCCCAGAGATTTGGTCCATATTGACATGATGGTATCACACACGTTGCCGGCAGATTTTCGGCTTGCCATCCATGAATGGTAATCTCCGTTTCCACCAAGTCCCAAATGATGCTCTATTGGATTGAGATATGGTGTGACTGGGTATGGACATTTGAGTACAGTGAAGCTCATGTTCATGTTCAGAAACCAGTCTGAGATGCATTCCAAGCTTTATGACATGGCAATCAATTATCCTGCTGAAGTAAGCCATCAGATGTTAAGGGTACATTTGGTATAAAGGGATGGACATGGCAGCAACATCTCAGGTAGCTGGGCATTGCAACAATGCTCAATTGTACCAAGGGGCCCAGAGGTCCAATGAAAATATTCCCACCACATGACACCACCACCACCAGACCTGAACCGGTGATACAAGGCAGGATGGATCCATTCTTTAATTTGTTGACGCCAAACTTCTGAGCCACTCAACCAATGGTCGCAGCAGAAATCGAGACTCTTCAGACAGAGCAACGTTTTTCAATCTTCTAAACTGTCAATTTCCGATGAGCCTTGTGCAAATTGGTAGCCTCAGTCATTTCCTGTTTTAGCTGAAAGGAGTGGCGACCCGGTGTGGTTTCTGTGCTGTAGCCCATCGCCATCAAAGTTCGACGTACTGTCGTTCAGAATGCTCTTCTTCTACCTTGTTGTACGGGTGGCGATTTGGTCACTGTTGCCTTGTCTATCAGCTCACACCAGTCTTGTCCCATTTCTCCTCTGACCTGCTGGCATCAACAAGGAATTTTCCACAACCTGCAATAACTGCGCTCACTGGAGCTTTTCTTCTTTCGGACCATTCTCTGTAAACCCTAGAGAATGGTGGTGCTGAAAAATCCCAGTAGAATCAGCCAGCTTTTTCTGAAATCTCAGAGACCACCGTTCTGGCACAACCAACCCCATGCCACGTTCAAAGGCACTCACAATCGCCTTTCTTCCCCATGCTGATGCTCGGTTTGAACTGCAGGAGATTGTCTTGACCATGTCTACATGCCTAAATGCACTGAGTTGCTGCCATGTGATTGGCTGATTAGAAATTAAGTGTTAACGAGCAGTTAGACAGGTGTACCTAATAAAGTGGCCAGTGAGTGTATATTGTAGGCTAAATGTTTTATCTACTTGAACTCATGTGGAAAGCAGTCTTTTGTGAAATTTGCATAAAGATTGCTACCACTGTGCTACCTAAAGTTAAATCTTTTTCCGAACAAAGCAATCACTTGTAAATGTGTTTCTAGTGTCTGCAGGTCTAGCCAAGTGTTGCACTTTGTCTTGTCAAAGAGGAGAATAGATAAATAGAAGCTCAAATATGACACTATTAGCCGCATGTTCCAGCATTAGCCATAATCACTAAATTACATGCTTGGTAATAGACAGGTATAGAATAGAGACAGCTCTGCGGCTTCTGTAAAGATGTGTTCTTTTAAACTAATGTTGCACTTTTACTATTTCATTCTTGTTCTCTTCTTTGCATTGGTTTGTACTGACCGCTGTTCAATTACTTTGGAAAAGATGCATGATATGATTATGGTAGATTACAGACGATTATGGCAGCTTTCAGAGCGACATTATCTAATAATAATTCTGCAGAGCTGTGCAAACTCTTTTCGGGGGATTATTAATTTGCAAGTTTTTTGGTATCACGGCATCTCCCCGGCCTCCATGACTGGAAGAATTTCTTTTTTTTTTTTTAAGACGTGTGGTGAGAGAGGGCGTCACTGGAACCTGTATAAAGACTCTATTATTGGTTTGATTTGCGGGGAGGCACTACTGACAGGTTATTTGTTTAATTAGGTCATAACGTCATTTAATGATGCCACTAGCGTGATCTCCTTTGACAGGGGTCGTCCAGAGGTATGAAATATATGGCTTTCCTTTCATAAACAGCTCCACTGTATGCCACCTGAGCTCCTCAACGCCCAATCCCCTGAGAACTTCTGCTTTCTTTTGTGTCAGAATCGCGTTCACGCAACCCGATCTCTGGGGACAGGACTCCTTCGCATCATAGTGAATAAGCCTGCTGATCATAACAGCACATGGGCCATATACAGCAGTTTTGTTTATAGTTTGACCTTCTTCCTCATACAACTATAATGTAAGGAGTCCTGCCCCAAGCACTTGAGCTGTTCCTTGAAATCCGGTTCAGTACAGTCTCATTTTTCATGGACTGTGAGTAAGGTTGTGCAGTCCCGACCAAGTAGATTGCAGGGCAGGTATAACTTCACTACATATGCAATGACAGACGCTGGGAACATCTCATCTGGTGAATACAACACTATGTGAATAACTATTAAAGAAAGCAATGTCTATGGGACTGTAAATAGCTAATGAAGCAATACCATTTATTTGACCACTGATCAGCACATTCTCATTTACCATTAATTCTTGTCCACAAGTCTGTTATTGAAGGGTGCATGAATGTGGGAGATGCATTAATGCTAACTTGTGCTGTGAACCCTTCCTTGACCAGACCCTCGCTTTTTTTAATTTACATGAAAGAGGCGCCACCGAGACATCATAGTATGAATATTTGACAATGCTTTGTACATCCCAGAATGAGAACAAAGCCACGATTAAGCTCTAAAAGTCTGTTCACTCTAAAAATGAAAACGTCATTTATTTTCTAAGTAGATGCTCTGTTTTACCAGCTACTCTTGTCCTTACCTGTTTGAAATGCAGAACTGAAAAGCGCTGATTGGGCACGTGGAAAAAATCATTGCTTACTTCCCCGTTTCCTCATGTTATTACAAAGAAAATTCTGCTATATATTCTTTTTTTCGAGCTGAACTTGCATTACCTCTACCATAAAACATGGACATTATAATACAGATATGGCAAAGAATAGCACCTTTTGCTTTGCGGTTTTAAAGGACATGAATCTGCATCAATGGGTATATTAACAGAATAAAGGTCGACTACAAAATATTAAGAGTCGAATTTGTATACAGCAAATCAATGGAGAAACTGAATGTTAGTTGGTACAAATTCTGCGCAGGGAACGATACCATATCAGAATTACAGCTGCATTCTCATTGTGCCAAGTTTGTTTGGGTTTTCTGGTTTTTAGAAGGACAAGATTATATGTACATCTGCCTTACATCCACATACAGACACGTACATGTGGATCAATTCATAAGTGAAGGTGGTGGTCATAGGAATTCTTGAATTCTAACTTCCCCGGGACATCAGCAAGTTATTTTCTGTCAGTTTTCTTTCAAGATTACAGTTCCTAAATGGCATAAAGCTGGTTCTATTTTTAAAATTTATATTTTGTGGCACTGAAAGGCAGATCTTCTTATAATCCAAAGTTCTATGATTCAAGTGGAGGCTAACTTTATGTTTGTTTGTTTTCGTAAACTTAGCAAAAAAACTTGTGGCATACATTATTTTTTCTGTTTGTGGCATACAATGTTTTACACTGTTTTTGGTCCTTACACAACCTTGTCCAAACATGGGAAGAACTATCATAGCGTTAAATGGGGTTGCAGGAACAATTCAGCTCCAGTTCAGGTGGCCGGCACTATACAGCAAATAAACTGGATTGCTGCCCCCAGAGGCTGGTACATCTGATTTACTGGTCCTGTAGCTATTGAGAACATAGCCTTAGTAAGTTGGTAATTTGTTTATACTGCAACCCTAATAAAATCAGCGAAATGAGATATACTTGATGACAAGACAAGTCGAATATTACTACTAATTCCACCACCTTTTGAGCTGCTTGCCAAATAGAGGGTTTTAATATTGATTGAACTGTAAATCTGTGAACCCCTTTAGGTCCAAACAGATATGTTTTGGTCCTTCTGACCATAGTGTCAGTTTTAAAAAAAAGAGATCATGATCGCCTCTTCGAGACTGGGGATTTTGGTAAACTAACTTCAACTCCAGCTCAGCCAAAATGTTCGCAGACTGGTTTTTCCTGGTCACCTCTAGCAGTGCAAGATAAATGCAGGCATGCCTTCCAGTGCCTTATTCCGTCTGATCTGTGCAGAGGAGCTTCACTACTGAGCATGTCCATAATTGGCAGAACACATTCATCTCACTAAAAGCCTAGATCAGGGGTGCCCCAAGTGGCTTGGTGTGCCAGAGTTGCGAGCCGATCATGCTACAATCAGAGTACATGAGCGCTGCTTCCGTAACTGATAGAAGTTCTGAGTAGCATAGCAATGGCGCAGCTGAGTCCTCGCTACTTCGGTCGGACTACCCCACCCGCTCCTCCCTTTCCAACACTGGTTTTAGTCTGTCTCATGTAAGGACACAGAGCTAAGGGGCCCGGGGAGGCAGGATAGGACCAAGGAGTGGTAAGTACTTGTAAGCTTACTGTACTGTCACCCACCCGGGTCCCCCTGCTCCAGGCACAGCTCCGCACTGGGCCCTGATGCCGATGCTACACCACATGAACTAGAGCAAAGTGGGCACATGAAGCTGTAGTTAGTGGAGTAACAATGTTCCAGGAAAGGATAGGATTTATTTATTTTTTATGTTTTTGTGCCTGCTCGGGGAGTCATCAATATGTAGTAGTTTTAATGGTCTGGGGGTCTACAGTTGCTATATTATTTTTCAGTCTGCTATGGGTTCTAGCACTAGTGTCTACTCGGGGGTTCTCTCCATTATGAGCTTTGACTTGACTGCTCTGGGGTGTGCAGTATACTTGTAGCTCCGAATGCAGTATTTGGTTGCTTTCTGGCTGATATTTGTTACTGTACCTATTATAATTCTTGGGTGCATTTGTGATTACGTGTGTTGTTGTGCATCTAGGTACTGTTCCTAAAGCAGCCCCTTAAAGTTAAGCATAAGACATGCCTTTTGCAAAATAAATGTTTAACCTAGTCAAAATAATTTAGATCAGGAACAGCATTTAAAGGAATTTCAGAATTTTTTATCATCTCAGCAGTTGGGACTCCCACCAATGCATCAATTGCCTTACAGCTATCAACATATAATTACACAATATTTGGAGTGACTGCAACTTCTTCATGTATGATATTGAAGTCATGACTTACCTTGCATCTGCCTCACATAATACTCTCTTGCTACAATGTCGTCAAATAACTCCTCCTCCAGTAATTAACTCTGTAGAGACAACATATGAAATTGTAATGAAACAAGTGGTATGAATGAATTTTCCCATACATTTTCGATATGACGGTTTGTTGACATTCAAAAAAAAACAAAAGTAACTGTCTTGCCTTGCAAATACTAACTTTACCAGAACAAAGGGCAAGAGGACCATGGTGCATTCATCCATGTCTATCGCCTTATGGTATGGATATTGGGTGGATTCCCACGTCCTACAACAAAGGGCAAAGATTATCCCACTTTATGTTAGGTACTTTTCTCCTGATGGTGTTGTTATATGGACAGTGACATCACTTCCCACTTCCGCCTCCCTCCTCCTTAGTGTAATGGACATTCAGGGGAGGCCAGGAAGGGTTCAATACTTGCATCATCCCCCATAGCTCCAATGACCACCACTGAAGGTATATGCAACTCTTCCGCTGAAAGCAGAAGGGAAAAACATTTTTTTGATAAATCAGCTTTTCTGAATGCACCAAAGTGTTTTTTCGAACCTTCGACACAGATGACTTTCAGATGAAGTATTCAGTCCGGATTCTCAATTCCATTAGACCAGATTTTCTTTTCTAAACGGTCGCAGCAAAATCTAGATATTGCTATCTTTTTACCAGAATCATACTATAGTAGAAACCGTGGCTGGGTCGGTGTGGTGTAAGAATTTGTCATAGATACAATCACTTGGGTGCAGGTCCTTGCCCACAGTTTTTCCTTTAATCCCCAAGGCCTTTTTTTTTAGTTGTGCTTTTCCATGTTTTAACGACCCAACCTTCACATCTATACCTTTTTTGTTTATTTCTTTATGAGCTGTCACTGAAGGCTTGTTTTCTGGGTACAAATTGCACTTCATAGTGTACATATTTATATTCCATGCGAGGTACTGGTGACAGGAGGGAGCTAAAATCCCAATGCAGTTGACAAATGTCGAAAAAAAACAGTTGCGTCATATTTTTGGGACTTGTTTTACGGCTCACTGTCACCCCCTATGACAATTCCTACTTTCATTTCTTTGGGCTCGTGGCTATCACAGGGATACCAAATAACCATATTTTTTTATTTTATAAGGTTTTCATCATTTACCAAACTTAAACCTCCTGCACTAATATTCTCTAATTTTTGCCATTCCTCGGCCCGAATTAACAGTTTTATAGTTCATGTATGGATCGCTGTGGGTGGTGGGTACTTTTTGTGACTTTGATTATGTATCTAATCCTACCACTTAGATGACTGTAATGCCTTTTTGATCCTTTTTTTTGAATTATATATTTTTCAAATGCAAAAAAGAAGCATTTTCTCGACCCAAAGAGGCACAATTTCTGCATGGTGTTAACGCTAGGACAAACATTGTTATATATTTTGATAGCATCGAATATTTGGGACACATAAAATGGTTAGGCATAGAACCCATAACTTTTAATACTGTGGTTAAAAGATCAAAACACCAAAAAATGACAAAAAACAAAAGACTTAACACAAAACAAAAAAAAAAATAACCAAAAAATAAAAAAAAAAAATCAAAAAACACCAAAACCAAAATTTCAATAAACCAACGTGCGGCACAGGGCAACACACTGACCGGCGGGGGGGAAACCCTCTACTCGTGGAGAAAAGGAAAAAAAAACACCAAAAAAAAAAAAAATAAAAAACAAAAAAATAAAACCAAACAATAAAGAAAAGAAATTACCCCACCCCTTCTGATCAATGTAAGCACACGATTAAACCTTCCACCCCCCCTCCCTGTTCCCACCCCCCCGACCCCCCCCCACCCCCCCCCGCCCCCCCCCCCTGGTACCCCAACCTGCACACCACCTCCCACCTTTCCTCCCCCCCCCAACCCATCCACCACCACCCCCCCCCGCACCCCCCCACCCACCACCACAGACCCCGCCCCCCCCCACCCCCCTACCTTCGCCCCAATCTCCCCACCCCCCCCCCCCCACCCCGCCACCCGCCCCATCCATTTTCCCCCCCTCCCCACACCCACCCCCCATCCTCCCCCCACACCCGCCCCTCCCCCGTACTCCCCGTTAACCCCACCTTATCAGACAAACCTTCCCAATCAACAGAACCCCACCCCCACTCCAGCCCCACCCCCTACAGTCTCACCTCCCCGCTGTAGCACACACGCCCACCCTGTCCCCCAAGCTATAAAAATCGCCTACCACCACAATTACAACTAGACAACACCATCACCCGCTGAGCCAAACGCTTCCCACGGACCACACCGCCAACCTCACACTTAGTCAACGCGATGGGGTAAGGTGTTCTTGGATGATATGCGGGAGTACTGTGTGGGGGGGGGGGTGGAAGGAGGGGTAAATGCGGAGGTAGAGTTGGGGGGAACGGCATCACTAGAATTATAAAGTCTTGAATGCAAACACAACAGCATAGAGTATATGAACTCAGATTCCTGATAATACCACGCTGTAAAGGAGCAGGTAGGTCCTTGTGCAAACACAAACAGCATCAAAATTATACACTCTGAATAGGTTAATGCATTATCCATTACAAAGGGTATTCAGAGTCTATGTTTCATACGGTTTGTGTTCGCACAAGGACCTACCTGCTTCTTACAGCGTGGTATACGTATTTATCAGGATCTAGTTCATATACTCTATGCCGTTGTGTTTGCATCAAGACTGGATGGTTACTATACCCTTAGAGCAGGGGCGGGAACCTATGGCTCGCGAGCCAGATATGCTCTTTTGATGGCCGCATCTGGCTCGCAGGCCGGCTCCTATCCAGGGCATTACTACAGCCGTGGCATCTGCTGCGCTGCTGTCAAGACCAGGGGCCCTTATCTGGCTCCTGTTTGTGCCCCTGGCTGTAGTAATGCCCTGGATGTATTCGGCAGAGCACGCAGGGTCCGCGGGGTTAATTCTGGGGCGGCGCCTCCCTCTCCTTCCTGCAGCAGTCTCTCGTGTTGTGAGAGAGGGAGGGGAGGAGACTGTGTGCCTGCGCCAATTCCCGGGGCTGGATTTAGCAGCGGGAGATTCATCAGAGGAGAACCAAGTCGGGAGACATTCAGCACCAGGAGAAGGATTCGCAGCCGGATCAGCCACGATAAGTGCTCTCCCTCCCCACAGTGTCCTCACACTCTGCCTTAACCCCTTAGTGTCCTGTGTGCGGAGCAGCATGAAGCTCCTAAGTTTCCCTTACAACACACCCCTCTGCATCATCCCCTCATATATCTTCCCCCACCACTGCATTTCTACATTATGTGAGGGTTCTGCAGCAGCTGAGATACAAATAGCTAGCCTAAGACAAAATTGTGGTGCACGTCAGTAATAAATGTGGCACATGGTCGGTTAGCAAGTAACACAGCGTCTGCGCAGTCTTGTGGCCACACAGAGCAGCTGCCACATAAACGGGCGCAGACACTTAACAAATGTGTATTGGATGTTCTGCTGGGTGGCTGTGTGTATAATAATGTGCGGGGGGTGGCGTTGTATGAATATGTACGCGGGGGTGGCGTGTGTATAATAATGTACTGCGGGGGGGTGCCGTGTGTATAATAATGTACTGCGGGGGGTGGTGTGTATAATAATGTTCGCGGGGGGGGGTGTGTATAATAATGTACGCGGGGTGGCGTGTGTATAATAATGTACTGCGGGGGTGGTGTGTATAATAATGTACTGCGGGGGGTGGCGTGTGTATAATAATGTTCTGCTTGGGGGTGGCGTGTGTATAATAATGTTCTGGGGGGGTGGCGTGTGTATAATAATGTACTGCGGGGGGTGGCGTGTGTATAATAAGTTCTCGCGGGGGTGGCGTGTGTTCATCATGTTCTGCTGGGGTGGTGGCTGTTATAAAATGTTCTGCTGCTCGGGTGGGGTGGCGTGTGTATAATAATGTTCTGGGGGGGGTTGGCGGTTGTATAATATTTCTGCGGGGGGTGGCGTGTGTATAATAATGTTTCTGCTGGGGGGTGGCGGTGTATTATAATGTTTCTGCGGGGGGGGTGGCGTGGTATTATAATGTTCTGTGTCGTGGGGGTGGCGTGTGTATTATAATGTTCTGCGGGGGGTGGCTGTGTATACTAATGTCTGCTGGGGTGGCGGTGTATTAATAATGTTCTGCGGGGGGTGGCGGTGTATAAGATATGTTGCGGTGGGGTGGGTGTGTATTACTAATGTTCTGCGGGGGGTGGCGTGATCCCCGACAAAATGGCGGCCGTGGGACCCTCAGTAAAATAAGCCCCATTGTACGGCTCTCACAGAATTATATTTTAAAATATGTGGCGCTAGGCTCTCTCAGCCAAAAAAGGTTCCTGACCCTGCTTTAGAGATACCAAACTATTTCTAGGTCAGCCTTTATTTGTTTATAATTCTATTGATGTTCATTTTGGTGTTTTTGTTTTCTTTTTAACCAGCATATTAAAAGATTGATGTTTTTATATGCCCTCACCTATTTTTATGTGTATAAGATTAGGTGGTGAACCCAGTGGCCTTCTTTATTTTTTTGCAGTACTTGAAAAAGGCGTGAAATGATTTGTGTATAATTTTGGAGGGGACGCGCAAACAATATTTGTGTTTTTTACTGTTTTAATAAATTTACATAAGTTTTAGGTATTTTTTTAAATATAAAAAAAAAATGTAATTGTTTTTAATTTTTGTATTTTCAGACTGCCCTGGGTACTTTAAACTAGGTTGTCCGATTTACCCACCATATGTGCCATACTACTGTATGACAGTACATGGGGATTTACCACAATCATTCATACAATGTGAAAATCGCACATTGTCATGAATGGTTAAAACCAGGCAGCTTGGGTCTTCTTAAAACTGATGCTGTCAGGTCAAAAAAAATCGCAACCCCCCCCCCGATGAGCTCACAGGGGGCGGGTGATCAAATCCAGATGGCACTGAGATTTAAAATGTCTCTGGCGCTTGGCTGGAGGCATTTAAGGGTTAACACCATGATCGGTGCCAGCACCGACAGCAGGTGATACCGGTGGTGTGTTGCTGCAATATGGAGCAAACCACCCCTTGTACGGAGAGGGCTCAGTCGGTGCACTCTCCATACACCCGCGCTGGCATGTGACATAATAGTAAGTCACCTGTTGGTAAGGGGTTGAAAGTGTAGGGATTTTTATGCAGGGCCCCAACAGCCCTCTTGACTTTTGTAAGTGAGTCCTAATTAACCCATGGTTTGTCCTGGTACCAGGAACTTGAACATAAAAACTAAGACACACGTCAGTCTCTTAGTGTATGTAAAGATCTTCTTCCCCGTTTTAATCTTCTCAATGCATAATATCACACGACAAGAAGATCATCAAAGGGCGTGAATAGTATACTGCAAAATTTTTGGTCATCAGCCATTCTGGAAAAAAAACTAGTTGCAATAACTGCGAAAAAATAACTGGAAGAATGCAATGGAACCCATTAATCCCATTGCCGACTGCAGAATATAAGGCATACTAGTGTTTCCAGGAGGATTTCTACAGCCTAGTAAAAGGGAGACCAGGTTCCTCCAATACACACCATACTTCAATTTCCTGATAAAATCTCATCTATGGGGGTGGTGCACTCTTGCTCTCATCTAGTAGGAACTATTTCTGCCTTGAGGGAAGCAGATGTTTTAGCAGACATGTTGATGTCTGGATGCATCTGTTCATTTAAGTTGCCCTAAAATTCCTTGGCAACTTCAATCTTTGCTTGAAGGTGAAACCCAAGAGCATCATTCAATTTTCTTCTGCCATTAATGTAAACTGAGGACTTCATGAAAGAACTTTTAGATCACTGTCCATGTCCAGACCAACACCACACATTCTAATATGCTTCATAGAAAAGAACCTTTTAGCGTGGAAGAGTAATATGGGCATATAATATGGTTCTTGGCCTAACCTCCTCCATTTTAGCATTTTATAGAAGGGGTTGGGCAGGCTCAGATTTTTTTGTAAAGAAAATACAACAAACCAAAAAGCATCGCCTTGATTAACTATAAATAAACCCAACCACTTTGTTCATTATTACTTTCCTTATTCCTCTTGACATGCTGTGAGCCAGACTCGGGATCATTCATGAGATAGTCAAGACTGACAGCCTTCAATGTATCCATAAGGAATTCTAGAGATTCTCTGTGTGAGGATTACCATAGTGATGACAGTATTTGACAAGCATTAAATATATAGTTGCCTATCTCTGCTGCCTCTATCCTGTTTCTCATATAAGAGGGGGTAGAAAGGGAATATTCCATGAAACAAGGAAAGAGTGTACACCAGCTAAGATGAAGGGAAAATGAAGTTACACCGAAGACCCTAGCATATCACAGGAAAATTGCAGAAACAATTTAAAAGGACGAGAACTAGATGAAAAGGCCAAAGGCATTTTTAAAACATGCACAAATGGTCTCAACCTCACTCCATTAGGGTGTTGTGGAGTACATCGCAGTACAGCTACAAATGTCCAACAAAAATCCAAAAACTTGCAAATTATAATCCCCCAAAACGAGTTGCACAGCTCTGCAGAATTATTAGATAATGTCGCTCTGAAAGCTGCCATAATGTCTGTAATTACATAATCACCAATAATGCATCTTTCCAAAGTAATTGACAGAGGTCAGACAAAACCAACGCAAAGAAGAGAACAAAGAATGAAATATAAAGTGCAACATTAGTTAAAAGACACATCTTACAGAAGCCGCAGAGCTGTCTCTATTCTATCCTGTCTATTACCAAGCATGTAATTATGTGATTATGGCTAATGCTGGAACAGCGGCTATAGTGTCATTTGAGCTTCTATTTTATCTATTCTCCTCTTTGACAAGACAAAGTGCAACAATGGCTAGACTGCAGACCCTAGAAAGACATTTACAAGTGATTGCTTGTTCGGAAAAGATTTAACTTAGGTAGACAAGTGGTGAATATTAGTAAATTACAAAAGATACTGTCCACATGAGTTCAAGTAGATAAAACATTTAGCTAAAATATATATGTAGCAAAACTGAAACATAAAAAGACAGAAAATAATTTCAGGCATTGTCATTTCCTTAAAGGGAACCTACCACCAAATTAACTATAAAAGGTAGATCGGTGGTAGGTGGATCAAAGGGAAGGAGGATAGCCCTTTTAAGGGCTAATCCTACGCCCCCACACTTTTTTGTTAACTTTTTTATAAACTTGTATGCAATTTACTGGCGGCTACTGGGGCGTGGACGTCGAGCTATTGACATGGGACCGGGGGACAGGCACTGCTGTGGGGCAAGCGACAAGCGCTGTGCAAACTCTTTTCGGGGGATTATTAATTTGCAAGTTTTTTGGATTCCATTTTGTTGGACACTGCATTGACTTGACAAGATGCACTACATTTAGTAGCTGTACTGCGATGTTACTCCACAACACCCTAATGGAGTGAGGTTGAGACCATTTGTGCATGTTTTTAAAATGCCTTTGGCCTTTTCATCTAGTTCTCACCTTTAAATATTGTTTCCTGCAATTTTCCTGTGATATGCTAGGGTCTTCGGGTAACTTCATTTTCCCCTCGTCTTAAGCTGGTGTACACTCTTCTCCTTTGTTTCATGGAATATTCCCTTCTACCCCCTCTTATATGAGAAACGGGGATAGAGGCAGCAGAGACTAGGCAACTATATAATTAATGCTTGTCAAATACTTGTCATCACTATGTTAATCCTCACACAGAGAATCTCTAGTTAATTCCTTATGGATACATTGAAGGCTGTCAGTCATTAACTATCTCATGAATGATCCCGATTCTGGCTCACAGCATGTCAAGAGGAATAATGAACAAAAGTGGTTGGGTTTATTTATATGTTAATCAAGGCGATTCTTTTTTGGTTTTGTTTATTTCTTTACAAAAAAAATCTGAGCCTGCCCAACCCTTTCTATAAAATGCTAAAATGGAGGGTGTTACGCCAAGAACCATATTATATGCCATATTACTCTTCCACGTTAAAAGGTCTTTTCTATGAAGCATACTAGAATGTGTGGTGTGGTCTGGACATGGACAGTGATCTAAAAAGTCTTTTCATGAAGTCCTCAGTTTACATTAATGGCAGAAAATTGAATGATACTCCTGGGTTTCAGCAAAGATTGAGAGTTGCAAGGAATTTTTAGGGCAACTTTAAATGAACAGATGCATCCAGACATCAACAGTTGCTAAAACATCTGCTTTCCCTCAAGGCAGAAATAGTTCCATACTAAGATGAGCAAGAGTGCACCACCCCCATAGATGAGATTTTATCAGGAAATTGAAGTATGGTGTGTATTGGAAGGAAACCTGGTCTCCCCTTTTACTAGGCTGTAGAAATCCTCCTGGAAACACTAGTATGCCTTATATACTTCAATTCAGCAATGGGAATTAATGTGTTCCATTGCATTTTTCTCAGTTATTTTTTGCAGTTATTGCAACTATGCAGTGAAACCGGTATAGATTAGTATATACCTGCTTTCCATTTGCTATAATACTTTTGAGGCATCTTCGCTTGAAACTCGCCAGTGTACTATAACTCTGAAATTGCTCATAAATACTTCTGGATATCGTATATATACTAGAGTATAAGCCGAGTTTTTCAGCACAATTGTTGTGTGCAATTGAGTATTTCACTGCCATCTGGTAAGGCAATACTAACCTTTGTTAAGGAGATCGCACTGGTTTTGGACGCCATCTTGACTACTGTCCGCCATCTTAGATACAGCAGGCATGTTCGCTGACCACTGTCCAGTTAAATTCATAATTCAAACTTCAGTTCTTCTTTTTTATTTAAAGTCTGTCTGTGAGGATTTCTCCTTGACACTTGTTCCTCCTTGTTTCCTAGCATTGTTTATGATTCTGGAGGCCGCTTATCTCCTTCTCAGGAAATTAATATAAACAATATCTGTGTACAAGGTTCCTGAGACCTGAGCACAATTAATTAATAGTTTTTTCCCAGAATGTGCTGATGACCAATATTTTTGCAGTATACTATTCACGCCCCTTTTGATGATTCTTCTGTCTGTGATATTATACATTTGAGAGATTAAAACGGGGGAGAAGATCTTTACATACACTAAGAGACTGACGTGTCTTAGTTTTTATGTTCAAGTTCCTGGTACCCGGACAACCATGGGTTAATTAGGACTCACCTTACAAAAGTCAAGAGGGCTGTTGGGGCCCTGCATAAAAATCCCTATCACTTTCAACCCCTTACCAACAGGTGACTTACTATTACGTCACATGCCAGCTGCGGGTGTATGGAGAGTGCTCACAGACTGAGCCCTCTCCGTACAAGGTGGGTGTTTGCTCCATATTGCAGCAAAAACCACCGGTATCACCTGCTGTCGGTGCTGGCACCGATCATGGGTGTTAACCCTGTAAATGCCTCCGGCAAAGCTGCCAGTGACATTTTAAATCTCAGTGCCATCTTGGATTTGATCACCGCCCCCTGTGAGCTCATCGGGGGGGGTTGCGATTTTTTTTGACCTGACAGCATCAGGTTTTAAGAAGACCCGAGGCTGCCTGGTTTTAACCTAATCATGACAATGTGCGATTTTCACATTGTAATGAATGATGTGGTAAATCCCCATGTACTGTCATACAGTAGTATGGCAGCATATGGTGGGATCAATCGGACAACATAGGTTTAAAGTACCCAGGGCAGTCTGAAAAATACAAAAATTAAAAATACAAATTAAATTTTTTTTTTTATTATATTAAAAAATACCTAAAACTTATGTAAATTTAAATAAACAGTAAAAAACACAAATATTGTATTGCCGCTTCCCAAAATATATTCGACAAATCAAATTTCAAGCCTATTTTCAAATACTGCAAAAAGCAATAAAGAAGGCCACTGGGTTCACCATCCTAATCTTATACACATAAAAATAGGTGAGGGCATATAAAACATAACTTTTAATACTGCGGTTAAAAGAAAAAACACCAAAATGAACCATCACATAGAATTATAAACAATAAAGGCTGACCATAGTCAAATAGTTGGTATCTCTAAAGGGTATAGTAACCATCCAAGTCTTGATGCAAACACAAACAGCATAGAGTTTCCATTATAATGGTACAGAGAATTCTATTGGTCAACAGTAATAAACAGGCAGAGACTTAAAGCTGCATTACCATGCTTCCACACTGGAGGCCCTCACATATTAACCCTTTTATAAAGGAGAATTTGTAATTTCGCAACACCTATATTAACCCTTGCATTGGCATTTGTGTTGCATTTTCAATTGAAGGAACTGTACGTTTTTACCACATTTCTTCAGTGTCTCCAGTGTCCCTGGCTTGCTGTTAACCTACACCTACAAGGGATAGACCACCTACAAACATTAAGAGTGGACCAGGGGGACTATCTACCATATTATGGTTTTCCCTTGCTTTTCTTGCTTCTACCATGCTGGCCCACAAATGGGGTGGATGAGACCTAGTGGAAGGCCCAAGTCACTGGGGCAGATTTATTTACTCGGGCCTGTCGAGAACGAGGTGCGTTCTCCGACAGGGATGAAGTCCGGCACGATTCTTCAAGATGGTGCGTCTATTTTTCTTCATCTGTCGCTTCCCCGCTGAGATCCACCGGAGTTCACCTTCTTCTTCCCAGTGTATGTGAGTGCATTGTCTTGCGTCACAATTTGAATTATAAATCCGAATCAGTCGGGTTGTCCGTCAACCGCGCCCCCCGATTTGTGTCGCATGCAAGCATCCACCAAAATCCGATCGTATGCGCCAAAAACCCCACTTAAATGCAGCGCAAATCGGAAATAGTCTGGAAATTCGACGAAAATGCGCTGTGCGGACCCTTAGTAAATGTTCCCCACTGTGACACTGACCGAAAGGCCACTCACTACCGAGCCAGACCCTCTAGTCCAGGGGTCAGGAACCTTTTTGGCTGAGAGAGCCATAAGCGCCACATATTTTAAAATATAATTCTGTGAGAGCCATACAATGGGGCTTATTTACTGAGGGTCCCGCGGCCGCATTTTTGTCGGGGATCACGCCACCCCCCGCAGAACATTATAATACACACGCCACCCGCCGCAGAACATTATAATACACACGCCACCCGCCGCAGAACATTATAATACACACGCCACCCGCCGCAGAACATTATAATACTAAAATACTGTCCAAAGCAAACCGCCTACTTGGCGTCATTACCTCCATCAATCACGCAGACCAATCTGGGTTTATGTCAGTAAGATCCACGTCAATTAATATTAGAAGATTATACTTAAATATACAGGTTGAGGGGGGGTGGCAGAACTGGCAGGGCGGTTCTCTCACTCAACGCTGCCAAAGCTTTTGACTGGGAATTTTTATGGGCAGTGCTGCGGAAACAAGATTTCGGACCCCATTATATTGAGTTGGTTAAGCTGGTCTACACCACTCCGAAGGCGAGATTAAAATTTAATGGAGTGGCCAGACTTAGGTCTACACCAGACTTGCAGGGCTTTAGGGGAGGTGAAAGGGAGGAAGGGGTCTCTCTGTATGCTGACGGTCTTCTAAAATAACGGGGAGATACGGATGGGTCTCTAGCTGGTGCCATGAACATTATTAGAACTTTCGGGCGGGACTCAGGATTCAATATTAATTGGGACAAGTCAGTTTTACTTCCCTTGGATCCAATTCCGGGAGCTCCCCAAATCTTGGCATCCAAGATTAAATATCTGGGAGTGGTAGTAACTAGTCAGCCGAAGGATTACATAAAAGATCATATAGAACCCTTACTCTCTCGCACTTCAACCAGAATTGAGACATGGTGCAAACTCCCCATGTCCCCAGTAGGAAGAGGGAATTTGACTTAAATGGTTCTGATGCCGCAGCTCCTGTTTATCCTGCATAAATCCCTGGTATGGGTAGGATAGTCTTATTTCCACAAACTGATTTGGAAAGGCCAGCAGGCACATATCAGTCTCGATACACTCCAGAGAAGCAAAATGGAGGGGGGCCTGGCGATTCCTAATCCTTAGCTACATTTTCTAGCCTCCCAAGTCCAGCAATTTGTGGGCTGGGGTAAGAGAAAGGAGGTCAACGCAGCAGGTAATCTGATTAAAGCATGGACGGGGTTACCTACTCCTGCACATGCTCTGGAAGCCAAGTTTGGAGGGGGACTATATAGTAGAAACCTACATTAATACTTATGGGCAAAGTATGGAACAAGGTGAAGGATATTCTGGGTACCGCTAAACTCCATACAGCCCTTTGTGGAGAATCCCGGCACTCCCAGAGATTTTTCCGTCCGGCTGGAGGGTTTCTTGAATTGGGAGGAAAAATGGGATCCTCACCATTGGGGACATATGCACCGAGGGTGTATGTAAAACATTTGATGATCTCAGCTCCCACACATCAGCTCCCCTGTTCCTAGTTCTTCCAGTATTTGTAGCTTTGGCATGCCTACGATACCCAGAATAGATTAACACCGATTACGTTAGGGCCCTGTTGTGCTCTGAATAGGGCACTGCTGTCCAATACAAAGACTGATATCCTTCAATAGTACTATTGAATAAAGCACTGTTGCCAGTTAAATCTCAGGCTAAGGCGCCCTACAGGAGCGGTACGGTGCAGCACACGTGCGCCATGCATGCCTATGGAGAGGGGCAGGGGTGAGCAGTGCTCACCTCCTCTCCCCGCGCACTGCCGTGTGCCCGCCTTGCTACGGTGCGGCGGGCAGCAGCAGTGTGCATGTAGCCTAAGTGGGAAAGAGACATCAGACCTATTCTAGATGAGCAGTGGTCTGATTGTTTGGATTTGGTACTGACTCTGTCACCGAGTCCTACAGGATGTCACACCTTCTCATCTACATAGGGCTTACAGGTCACCACAACTATTATTTAAAATAGGGATCCGTGGGGACTCCTATCCTAGGTGCGGGATTGAAGAGGCAGGAATTCTGCACATGATGTGGATATGTGGGGAACTAGAAAGGCTGTGGAAGGAAGTGTAGGAATTTCTGGGTAGAATATTCTTAGTTACTATACCAACAACACCCCTCACTTGTTTGTTAGGTATCCTAGATATAAATAATGTGTTGACCTCCAACATTATAGGGATTCAACGGTCCCTATATCAGGTCAGAAAGCTAATTGCTGCTCATTGGATCAAGCCACGGCTCCATCTATAATATATAGATAAATTCTATAACCAAATTTGAGAAAATCTATCAGTAAGTGGAGAACTAGAATAGAATACCTTAGGGCATATATGCCCTGCCCTCCGGAGCTGACTCTGGAGAGGGAAGGGGGGGGGGGGACTGTTCTTTGTTCTTGGTCATTGCAATCTGCTTGAAAACATAAACCCAATACTGCAAAATATTTGTTGTATGGTTTTATTGCAACTGATCGATGTTGTAGAATACACTGTATAACACCTGTACACCTTTTCACATGTAACATGTTCCATTGTCCGAGTAGTAAAGCATGACCATCTTTGTCTGCATGTTCCAAAAATCAAATAAAAATGTATCTGATTCAAAATTCTGGTATCAGTGCAACTCTAGAAGGGGGTTTAAATTTTCCAAACGTGAGAGGATAATTTAGTCAGCCTGTTTAGGCATATATTAGTGTGTGAAGAGGCGCCATTGAATCAGTCTAACTGAGACTTAGAAATAGATCTAGCTGCTCCATGGGATTTGAGAGCTTTGGTGCACACTAGATGATCTAGAATGCCAAAAGAGGTGAAATACGCCATCCTGTAAGGAATATTATAATCATGTGGAAACTTTTTAGGAAAATTTATGGGCTACCGTTATTGTTATCCAAGCATTTGCTGTTGACGGACCATCCATAGTCGCCCTGGTAGGGTCATAGGAGAATACCTTTGGAATAGGGGGGGACAGGGAACCAGTGAATGGAGAGTCACATGAGTGGTTTAAAGCTTCTGAAATAAACAAAAAATATAATTTGACATTGAGACTGCAATTTGAGCTGTACCAAGCGCTATCCTTTTGCATAGAAAGGTTGTTAGATATAAGATAAGAACTCTCTGCTCAGGCTTTTGAAGATCTACTCAATATTACCCCGGGTCATTAAATGATATACTTCCTATATAACATTATGCAACAACAGCTGTGGGGAAGGGCAAAATCTGGTTTATTTAATAGATTGGAGGAAAAGAAGCAGCTTTCTGATCAGTCAACGGCTATCCTACAAGAATGTTATTATTAATGAAAAACTTACTTTAAATTAAAGCACCAGGCAATCTATGGATAACAGTCAGCTTTAAGTGCGGGGAAGCTCTCCCAGATTTGTGGCATGGGATTTGGACGTGTTTGCATACTCAAAGCTTTTTGGGGGGAGGTGGTTGGCTATCTAAATAGGCAATGGCACACAAATATTATAGGGCATCCTCAGGAATGCTTGTTTCATGACATTGGCAAACATAATGACGAGTTCGAGGAAGATATAGAACAAAAAAGAAAGGAAACAGAGGACAGAGTTCCACAACAACGGAGGCTCCCACATGTAGTGCTACACGTGGCCAAAAGATATATCCTTTCTCAATGGCTGCAACTCCTATCTCCCACAATCTCAGAGTTCATAGAGCAGTTGAAACATCTCTTCAATCGAGAAAGGATAGTGCGCGACAAAGAAAGTGGGGAAAATACCTTTTTTCAAAAATGGAAGACCTTTATAGTAAATCCTTTCAGTAGATAGAAAACTATAGGCTTTATGACTCATGGATGGGGGGGAGACTTTTTTGTTGAAGTTTGTTGAGGGACATATAGTTATTGTACTAATTTCAAGGCACCGATACTGTTACAAGATGTTCATGTGCGCGTATTGAGAATTGACCGCTGGGGTGGGCCGGTGACCAACTGCATCCCAGAGAGCTATTAGGGATGAAGGATTGCCGCGGTCTTCAACAGCATCCTCATCCACTGCACTACTGGGTTTATGCCATGGTGATCTCCCACAGTGGAGTTTGGCACATATATTTTGATGAGTGAAAGAAGGGGATGGGAGCAGATTTTACTCTTCAAAATGATCTAGTTAAGAGTAATTCTTGCTGAAATAGATATTTATGTATCTATATGCTATATAATGATTTTGGGAAGCTTGACTAGTCAAACTTGGAAACTTCAGCAGGAGCACTAAATTGACCAGCAGCAGCATTCACTCACTAAAAAGTACAGCAGCAGCCTCCACTCAATACTGGCTGTAGTAGCTCTGTGTTATGTGCAGGATGAAGGAGCTGCGAGGAGGCCAGCGTTGGGACTGAAGTCTTATATGGATGCTGTACATCACTACAATAAGATTAGATTATCATATGGATGCATAAGGGAGGGCAGTGCTGGCAGCCTGTATACAGGAAGCAAGTACAGCTCAGCACAGTATGGAGGGAGGGATTAGCCCCATCAGCTGTTTGAGAGCTGCAGCCTGGGAATTTTCCCGGTGAACTCTGTGAGCAGTCCACAACCCTCTGACCTTTTGACCTTCGTAGTAAATGAAGGAAAATACCCATGGCTTAGAGCATATTAGCATCCGGGAAGCCAGGGTCGATCTTACTGATTCTGGCAGTGGTTAGTTATGCTCAGTGGAGTATGTACATTTTTGACATTCTATTTTCCAGACCAAAACCATTTCAGGTTCAGATTTGTCAGTGAGCCTTACTCATTCTACCAGCCTGGACAGGTGTTCACTTAACATGAGCAGATAGTAATTTTTAGTACAGGCGAGAGATAAGGGTTTTACTAGGGACCTCTTAAAGAAGTGGAAGAATGGGAAAAGAGTTGTCTATCGGCTCTTCTCCCAAAAACGCATGGCACAATGGAGCTGGAGGTAGGTGGAAGGATTAAGATAGATCAAAGGTCAAACAGTTGACCGACAGTCCCACTAGGCAATGGGGAGAGTTCAGGGAGGGATGGATTATTAGGGGGGGGGGGGATCTGTCAAAGCCAATGTTGTAATCATTGCAGTGTACTGTTGTGCATAACAAGAGAAGTTGGCACAACAGGGAAGATTACCCTCTAGTTCTCTCATCACCCCCAAATAGAAGGTGCTCCGGGAAAAAAATGTCAGAATATCCAGGGAAAATGAGACAGTGTGAAATTAGGAAGCCCAACTCCATCTCCCAGGAACAAAAGCACAAATGTGGCTACCCTAGCACTTTTATCCCCCCAAATAAAGGGGCCACATAGCTATACAATCTTTGGAAAAAAGATAAATAAACTGAATACATATAACATTTTTGGTAGCAGGATCATGTTGATAAAGTGCATAGAGGCAGGAATTTTTAATGCACACAAATAAGACTTTTACCACGCAACTGCACAAAGTTTTACATCACCATATGAAAATTCAAAGGTCAATAATTTAGATTAATAATTTAGATTAGATCAAAACCTTACCTCTTTTCTGATACTTATGGAATCCCACTGCTTTCTTTCACCTGTGCTTTAATAGTGTTTAGAGGAATTAAGTTGTGTTCATGTTCACTGTAAAATAAGACTTAGTGTAAACATATGTGTTCAGCATAAAATAACTATGTAAGATGGGTATGGTGTAAGGTACAAGTAAAAATAAGAAATTATTCTTGCCTTGGTATTTTACTATTATTTGTGTTGCGGTTTAGCCGTGGTGGTGGGAAGAATACAGGATCTGGCAGGAATACAGGAGAATCTGGGTGCTCACTACCAGCTTCAGAAAAGCGTAGGGGTCGCTGGCTGGTGACGGTTGTGTGCATGGGGCTGACTGGTTCAGTGTGAAATAAGTCTTCCTGCCCAAACAGTCCACCTGTCCTCTGAAATAAAGAAGATGCCAAAAATGATATTTAAAGGTATTAGAATTGCAGTCTGAACCTAGATAGATTAAAATGCATTTGATCATGATATAGAATACTAAAATTGCAGATTTATATGAAAATAAAGATCTCTAAAACTTTCACACTGCATTTTTTCCTTTTGTTGGTAGAGCTTGGTCATTAATATTATATAATTCAATTTAAAAGGGAAGCATGACAGGAAACAATGGTGGCAACAAATAACTCATAAGGGCATTTATCTGTTATTTATCCTTGAAAGACTTGGTAACTGTTATCCTTAAGAAATCATCCCTAGGCTGCATTTTCATGAACATATGCCTGCACGGCTAAGTTCGGCACCTTGGAGGGGAGGAGGGGGTGACTCCTCCCCTCTCCATAGAAATGCATTGCGCACAGGTCGTACTACGGGGATAGATAGGCCGTGTCCTATCTTTTCCCCGTGCACGGAGTGGTACGGTGCCAGACATGCGGCTCTGTGCGGCCTTTGCATCCCCAATACCGTAGTGTGAATGTAGCCTTATTTGGAGTAAAGATGGTCCTGGCAAGAAGCCAATGCCAGTAGCTAATCCATGCCCAATTATCCCCAAAATCTTGTATTCCTGTAAAAGATGTTGTGAATATTTTCATTGGCTTCTAAAAAAGCGGTAATTATGTGTGTTCTCTACTATACAGGACTTTTTAAGGTACTTGAAACCTGAGCTGGTCTCTCAAAAAATAGGTTTTGGTATTTACATTTTCCAGAGAGAAAATCGCTCTTAGGTTTAAAAAAAATATTTAAAAATTGTCAAAATAAAGAAAACAGGGTAAATGCAACAAATTACCCAAATGTTTCCACTAACCTGAAGTACAAAGAGTATTCTTGAGGAATGCATGGTTGTTACCTTGCACCCTGACAAAATCCTCTGTGTAGTCCCAGGGGTTGGGCTTTGGTTTGGATGAATTTCAAAAAACATATGACTTGTCTGTGCTGCAGACTGCTCAGCTCTTGGCCCCCACCTATGACAAATTATGGAGGTGGCGGAAACATGGTGGGTAGGTGGAAGCAGCAGCAGGAGGCCACAGAGTAGCACAATGACAGAGTGTGGAGGTGGCAGCAACCTGGTAGGCCACAGAGTAGCACAATGACAGAGTGCGGAGGTGGCGGCAGCAGCATGAGGTCAGAGAGTGGCACGATGACAAAGTTTGAAATGAATTTGAAGTTTGAAACGAATTCAAAGTTTGTAAAGAATTTGAAGTTGAAATTTTCAAATAAATTTGAATTTGCATGCCACATGCATGCTTCATTACAATTTTCCTGAAAATATCATGTCTTTGCCAAAAAAGAACTGCAAAGGTCGCAGCAGCAGCATGAGTCATGACAATTCTTTAGCTGGCAGCAACATGGGAGGCCACAGAGTGGCACAATCACAGTGTGTGGAGGCGGCAGCAACATGGAAGGCCAAAGAGTGGCACAATGGCAGAGTAGAGCTGGAAGCAACATGGTGAGCCATAGAGTGGCACAATGACAGAGTGTGGAGGTGGCAGCTACATGGCTTCTCTGTCTGCTCCATGTCCTGCTGCTGCTACTATGGCGGCTACCCTCCTTACTAGGCAGGTGAATGAAGATGTTCATGAAGGACTCCAGACTTAAGCTGCTGCTGATGAAGCTGCTGCTTCTACCCCCCCATCTCCCCACAGCAGCTGTGGCAGTAGTACGTGAGCGATCACTGCCAGGAATCCCCCGGTCAGACCTTACAGAGGATGGACAATAGCGCACATAGACAGCGCATTTCTCTATAGTACGCCAGTTGTTCCTCCCTCTCAGCAGCTGGAAAAAAGTCACCCATTTTTAATCGGTAGCGAGGGTCCAAGAGAGTGGAGAGCCAAAACTCATCCCTATGCCAGACGTTGACTATTCGGCTGACACTAGTTAGGTAAAGCAGCATGCTGCGGGCCATCTGCGCAAGTGACTCTGAGGGACTACCAGCCTCCATCTCCACTGTATACTGCCACGGTGCTTCTGGAAAAAACCACTGATTTCACTCTGCTTGTGCTCCAATGTCCTCCTCCTCCAGTTTAGCCTCCACCAGGCTCATGTGGCCATGAGATGTAGTCGCCACTTCTCCAGTGCCCTGGCCAGACAGATTTTGCAGGACATGAAGCAGTGGAATGATGTTATTCATCCCACAGGGCTGGCGACTGACAAATAACGTGGCCTCTTCAAAGGGCCTGAGCAAACAGCAGGTGTCACTCATGAGCTACCAGTGGCTGACATCAAAGTTACACAGGGGAGTACTCCACTCCGCTTGCATCATCAAAAAATCATTAATGGCTTTTCTTTGTTCATACAGGAGTTCTAACATATCAAGGCTGGAATTCCAACAGGTGAAAACATCACCAGACTATGTTGGTGGAGGCCGTTCTGCCACTGTAACTTGAGGAGGATGTGCTTGGCTTTGTACGAATTTATAAAGCGCATGTACAGTTTCCTGGCCATTTTTCGAATGTCTTGCAGATGGGTGGAAAACTTGAGGAACCTGTTGACAACCAGAACTGAACACGTGCGCCATGCAGGGCGCATGGACCATCCCTCCTCGATGCAGCATGGACACCATGTTCCTCCCATTGTCTGTCACCATGGTTCCGATTTTCAGTTGTTGCGGAGAAAGCCATAGATTGATTTCTTCTTCCATGATGCGGAGCAGTTCCTCCCGTGTGCGACTTCGTTCATCCAGACATGTGGTATGATGGAGCAGCATTGTGGAGGCTGAGGTGGTGGTGGAGAAGGAGGAGGAGGTGGACATTGGCGTAGGAGCAACAATTTGACAACGTGGAGGAGAAAGCGGCGTCTCCTGTTCAAGTTTTTGGTTTGGCTGGGCGGGAAGCACATTCACCCCGTGGGCTACAAAGGACATGTACTGGCCCTGACCATAGTTACCCAGAAGTCTGCACTCCCGCACACCTTGGAAGAAACCGATAAGCTCAAGGACTGGCCCACCTTCTGTTCTATATACTTGTCTGGCACTGCCTTTTTGTAAAAGAAATTTCGGCTTGGAACTCTCCACCTCCATTCGGCACAAGCCATTAGTTCTCTGAAGGGTGCAGAGTCCACGACTTGGAAAGGGACGGACTGCAGTACGAACAACTTGGACAGGAGCACAGTCAGCTTCTGCACCTTATGATGGCTGGACGCATACAGTTGTCTCTTTGTAATTGCCTCTTTTAACGACTGCTGGTGCCATGCGTAGCAAGGAATAGGAGCATCTGGACCTGGAAATGATGTCACAGACAAACAGCTCCCTTCGGCAGAGGTGCTGGAGCCTTGACTGGCTGAAATGGAATGTGTTCCACTAGGTGCTGCTGCGGTAGAGTGGACCTCCACATCTGTTCCACGTTTCTCCCAGGCCATTGGATGGTGATGCTACATGTGTTGACGCAGGGCCGTGGTGCCAATGTTGGCTCCCTGGCCATGCTTCACTTTCTGCTTGCAGATTCTACATATACGCACACTCTGGTGTCTTAACAAAAAACTGCCACACCGCCGAGGTGGCGATTTTACTGTCAACACTCTGCACTGAGTGACTGCTAACGCCGCTGCCTCACTGAGCACCTGTTCCACTGCTTACTTGGACCTGCGAAGCAAGGTTTGTACCCTGCGGCCATTTGGCTCCTGTCCTTGCACTGCTGCCACACTGCTGACTCACGGCCACAGTAGTGACTTGCTGCCTGATGTGCAAGCTGACACCCTCTTCTCCCGACAATGATGATGAATCCCTTGCTTTACCCGGCTTCCAAGTGCGATCAGCTACATCATCATCGATCTGTGTTTCCCTGTCACTGCTATTCTTCTCAACAGTCTCAGTATGCACAGCCCGACTACTTGCAAGTGCAACATAACTCCCCGTACCACTCTCCACATCTCTACTTTCCTGTCTACTGCACAAAGCAGCGGATGTCTGCCCCACCTCTTCACTACCAAGCAGATGCTGACAGTTCTCTGGCTGAAGGAAATTAACAGGACAGAGGCTGGTTGAAGACAGGTGAGCGCCGCTGACCTGCTCCAGGGCCATGCCAACTAAGGGTTGTATCTGACGAATCCACTGACTCTTGGCTGTGGTTGTCAGATGTCATTTGGGAGGAAGTGGATGACCTAGTCAACCAAACGACGACCATTGGGTTGTTTATCAACACACTGCGGCTGGATGACACTGGCAGTTCTGGCCTCACAGAGCCACCCCTGCTGCGACATCCCCTTACTGTGCTGCGACCTGTGCCTGCTCCACCTGCCACCTCTCTTTCTGACATATTGGTTAATCAACTTTGTTGATTTAACACAGATCTACTTTATCTAACTAAAAAAACTTGAAATTTGGGATATACAGAAGCACAAAAAAGTGACACCCTTGAATAGAAGCAGAAATTACTACAGAAAAGTACAGTACAGTACACTAGAAGCAGCTGGACGCTACAGACAACACATGCAATGTGAAGTGCCGAGATTGAAAATGGCTACCTGTTTTTATAGGGCTGTGACATCACATATGCCTGCCGGTCGCTTATTGGCTTACAAGTCTGTACATGTGTTCCTTTCTCCTTCCAAGAGTTCTCTGCCCCATGTAACACGTTGTGCTCTCAGCCATTTTGGTAATAAAGGAGGGGAAAAAAACTTCCAAATTCCACTTCGTTTGAATCGATTTGCCAATCTCTTTTAATCATGAATGACACTGTATATATCAGTATATATCTTTGGGTTCTTTGGGTTAGGGTTAGTGGGCACATTTAGGTTCCCTTTGGTTAGGTTCTGCATTTGAACTCCGTTTAGGAACACAATTCATTCACAATACAGAGGAGTTTCTCCTGATCACATGTGCACAAAGCAAAACACGAAGTGTACATTCCCGATTGCAAGCATTTCACCATATAGGAAGATGTGATCGGGAGATACTCCTCCCAACTGTGCTCAAAGTGTGTTCCTAAATGTAATTCAAACGCATAGTATGAACGCAGCCTGAAACAGTTTTTTAATTTAATGCTAGCAGTTGATCATTTGTTTTTTTAATTTTAAACTAAAAAAAGAAATAGTATTTTAACCCAACCTTTAAATAAATGTTGAATAGTCATGTTGAGTTGCGCCATTAATTAATGAATATCTGCCATTAGATATCTTTATGCATGTACAGTACAGACCAAAAGTTTGTACTCACTGGGGCAGATTTACTTACCCGGTCTTGTCGCGATCCCGCAGTGCGTGGACAACATCCGTGGACAAGGATTCGTGTCTGCCGCAATTCACTAAGATCGTGTGCCCGAGTTCCTGCAGGTGTCGCTGCTGCACCGAGGTCCGCCGGAGTTCACCTTCTTCTTCCTGGTGCATGCGAGTGTTTGATCTTGCGACATAATTCGTTTTTTAAATTCTGCGGTTTTTCTGGATCCATCAGGTTGTCCAACGGCCACGGCCCCAGTTTTGTGTTGCGTCCATGCCGACACGGATGCGCCAAAAACCAGGGGCAATTCAGGGGAAATCGGAAATATTCGGGAAACCCGACGAAAGTGCGGCGTTCGGATCCTTAGTAAATAAGCCCCATTTTCTCATTCAAAGAGTTTTCTTTGTTTTCATGACTATAAAAATTGTAGATTCACACTGAAGGCCTCAAAACTATGAATTAACACATGTGGAATTATATACTTAATAAAAAAGTATGAAACAACTCAAAATATGTCTTATATTCTAGGTTCATTAAAGTAGTAATCTTTTGCATGATTCCTGCTTTGCACACTCTTGCCATTCTCTTGATGAACTTCAAGAGGTAGTCACCAGAAAAGGTATTCACATCAGAGGTGTGCCCATTCTGGTTTAATAAGTGGGATTTCTATCCTTATAAATGGGGTGGGGACCACCAGTTGTGTTGTACAGAAGTCAGCTGGATACACAGCTGATAGTCCTACTGAATAGACTGTTAAAATTTGTATTATGGCTAGAAAAAAGCAGCTAGGTTAAAAAAAAACAAGCGGCCATCATGACCAGCCTCAGAAATTGCAGGTTAACAGTAGCTCAGATTAGAGACCAGGCGAATGCCACACAGAGTTCTAGCAGCAGACACATCTCTACAAAAACTGTTTAGAGGAGACTGCATGCAGCAGATCTTCATGGTAAAATAGCTGCTAGGAAACCACTGTTAAAAACATGCAACAAGAAGAAGAGACTTGTTTGAGCTAAAGAACACAAGGAATAGACATTGGACCAGTGGAAATCTGTGCTATGGTCTTATGAGTTCAAATTTGAGATCTTTGGTTCCAACCACTGTGCCTTTGTGCGAAGCGGAAAAGATGAACGAATAGGCACCGTGAAATATGGAGTGGGGGTTCTTTTCTGGTGACACCGTTTTTTTTTTTTTTAAAGATTTTATTTTCATTTTTCAAAATTATAACAATGCACAAAAGGCAACAACATCCGCCTCGGGGCAGTAAAAGGCACAATCATAAAATTAGGGTTAGCATTACAAAGAAATCAATATTGCAGAAATACATCTGTCAGTGATACAATAACCAACCCATATACTGCCTCACAGGAGGCATCCCCCTCCCCAAGGCGGAGAACACTCATTCACTCTCCCATTCATACCTCACACACACACAGCTATCCCTCCTCCTCTCCTGAAGCAGTCTGAGCAGTCACCCACACATCGCAGATCAAGGAAAAACGGTCCGGAGCACCTCTAGTTGCGTAAGTGAGTTTGTACATTGGGAGTTCCGCATTGATCAGCGATATCCATTTGGCCAACGTGGGGAGCTTAGGAGGCTTCCATTTTAGCAGGATAACCTTCCTACCATAAAACATTAGTAGTCGGAACAGAACCCTCTCAAATTTTGCTTGGAGGACATCTCCTACTAGGCCCAGGAGACACACCCGAGGGGAGCAAACACCTGGGAGACCCAGACACTCATTGATGTAAGAATGAATGCACCTCCAATAATCCTGAATGGACAGGAAGGGGTTGTACCACAAGGGAGTAATTGGAGACCAGGAGACCAAGCCCTAGAGTTGTCCCCCCGATAATCCACTACTCTGTTCCATACTGTCACAGTTGCTACCATGTTCGATGTATAGTAAGCCCAATGAACCTTTCCTCCCCTGTAAACAAAGTTGGTCAGGGCCTCGTATGAGCCCACAAGTGCCGCCTCTAGGACTACAGCTGGGTTGTTGGAGTCTGCCTTTATCCACCACATTGCATATGTCAATTGTACTGCCTGGTAATAGTTGTACATATGGGGTAAAGCTAACCCTCCTCTGTCCGTCGGGGCCCTCAGGGTTTCCCTTGCAATTCTCGGTGGGCTAGTCCCCCACAGAAATGGGGTCAGGAGCTTGTCAATGGCTAGGAAATGGGACTTGGGTAGCAGTGCCGGAGCAGCACGATACAGGTAAAGGAGCTTGGGCAGAAGGACCATCTTGAAAATATTAACTCTACCCACGAGAGACAGGGGGAGATTTTCCCATGCCTTAAGCTTTGCAGTCACATATTGCATAGTAGGAGTCACATTTAGGGATGTAAATTTGGAAACATCTTTGTGAATGACTATCCCCAAGTCAGTGAAATGGTCAACCACCATGAGATTGGAAGACAGAGAGATCAGATCAGGGTTAAAATCATCCACCATGAGGAGGGCAGATTTGTGCCAGTTGACCCTTAGCCCTGAAAAGCGCCCAAATTCATTCACCACTGCCAGCAATGCACCAAGCGAGGGAGCCGGGTAAACTAGACCCGGGATAACTATTCAGTGATGCCAGCAATATTCCACCCCTCGATTGCTGTGCTACTATTAATCTTAAATCCAGCCATAATACTCATAACAGATGCTTACAGAGTACGGGATAGCTCTCAACATCCATTCCCACCTACAACGCTTCAACCACACTACATTCTTCCCGGCACACATATCACACGCTCGTCTCACACAAGCCATACATACAATTTGTAACCAAGAAATCCCCTCACCCCCACCCTGCCGGGCCTAAATCCCTTGAACTAGTAATAAATTTGGTCATACTGGAACTTAACAGGCGGTGTACCTATCTACACCATAACAAGACTATCACCAACTCTAGCAGAGGGAGGGACTCCTATCTAGTAGCCCTGGTGCTAGGTTCTCCCCACACTCAAGTTTACAGGAGAAGTGTACCTATCTATAACGTACCAAGGAGACTACGCAATCTTGTAAAGGGGAAAAGCTTCTAACTAATAGCCCTATCACTAGGTATGTGTCTCTAGTACCTGTGGCTTCTTACAATCAGATTTGGGAGAAAGAGCTCCTGTTAGGAGTTGCGACATTCCTGCTGCAGAAAGGGATTCTTGTGAAATAATAATCCTGCAAACTGTAAACATGTGAACTGTAACCGGGAGTATCAAAAAGATCCCTCCTAACCCCGGTCACCCGTTAACACCCCACCAACAACCATCACCAAGGGAGAGACATAGTAAAACAAGTCAATAGATGTATTACTTCTATTAGCGAGGCCGCCGAGGCCTGTGGTCAATCCAGTCCGCAGCTTCCTCCGGCGTGGTGAAGAAAAGGACCTTGTCGCCATCTTGGACAAATAAAAAGGGGTCAGGAACACCATGGAATATTTTAGCTCAAGGTCTCGGAGACGACCTCGGACTGTCGAAAATTGCCGCCTTTTACGTTGGACTTCAGCTGTAAAGTCTGGAAAGAAGGACAAATCTGGTGTTTTTGTACCGCACTTCTCCCTTGCAGCGTGCTGCAGCCAGGATACCATCTCTATCCCTGTAGTTTAGTAGCTTCAGGATAAAGGGCCACGGCGGCGAACCTACAGGTAGATGACGGGTAGGAATGTGATGACGATGCTCCACCGTAAAGCACTGCGAAAGGGATAGCTGAGGGAACAAGTCCTTAATTACATTCTCCACAAATACTTCTGATTGAGACCCTTCTGCTCTCTCTGGTAGTCCCAGAATCCGGACATTATTTCTGCAATTGCGATTCTCGGCGTTTTCCACCCGCTCATGGAGGACTTTTACTTGCCTCACCAGGGTCTGGACCGTCTGGTCCGTGGAGTGCGCAGAGTCCTCCACATCCCCGAGTCGACGCTCAACCTCGGAAGTCCTGTCTCGGATTTTGTATATATCGCTTCTCAGAAGGTTAATATCTCCCTGGACATGGTCAATTTTCACAGTGAGAGAGGCCTGACACGCAGCAATGGCCGCCATGATGTTTTCAGTGTCAGAGTTTACAGCTACAGACTTTCCCTCCTGCTGTGCATGTCCTGGCTGGCTCATTGTGGAGGTGCTGAGGTCCCCGCCACCTTTTTTTGGGTGCAGATTTAGGGCCCATACAGAATGTCCCCGTGACACAACTTCACCGCTGAACTCACCGTGACACTATGGCAATGGCTAGTGAGAATCTCAGAGGTAGCAGAAGAACACTGTGCCTTGGTAGCGCCCACTGTGATCTTATAGTGCTCGCTGGATAGAGATCTAGATGCACTGTTGCACTATATCTATAGCCGGGGTGAGCAGGGAGATGTAGCAGAGTCCACTGTAACCCCGTAACTATAGCCAAATAAGGCAGGGAGATGTAGCCGCGGATGTAGCAGAGTCCACTGTAGCACTGTAACTATAGCCAAGTAGAGCACAGAGATGTAGCAGAGTCCACTGTAGCACTGTAGTTATAGCCAAGTAGAGCACGGAGATGTAGCAGGTCCACTGTAACACTGTAACTATAGTCAAATAGAGCACGGAGATGTAGCAGAGTCCACTGTAGCACTGTAGCTATAGCTAAGTAGAGCACGGAGATGTAGCAGAACCCACTGTAGCACTGTAGCTATAGCTACGTAGAGCACGGAGATGTAGCAGAGTCCACTGTAGCGCTATAGCATTAGCTGGAGAGAGCAGGGAGATGTAGTCCACTGTATCACTATGACAGCGCTGGAAGGAGCATTAAGAATAGCAGTTTCTACTGTGGCACTAGAGCACTTGTTGGTGCAAGTGCAGCAGAGATCGCTTTGTAACCCGCTCAGGGTCTGAAGCAGCAGGCACTTGAGGTGTTCCGGTCAAGAGCTGGCCTAGACAATAGGGTCTCACCCTGGGGGCAGCAATCTGGAGGGGATGACCTGGCCAGGGAGAGAAGACAATAGACAGCAGGGATGAGTGTGAGTATCCCCACTGGGGTACTCACCGGCCCGGCAGTAGAGAAGGCCCAGGAGAAGCAAGATGGCGGCGCCCACCACTAGGCCGCAGGTCCGGGACCAGGTAGTCTGGATATACCCCCGACAGGGTGTCCCGCGATCCGGTACACACGGAGGCCCGGGACGTCACTCCACTAATAGCGCTGTCAGCGCTCAGGCCCTCTGCTCCTGCGATGGGTGTACCAATATGGCGGCCGCAACTAGGCCGCGACAAGGCCACGGGGCTCACAGATGAATCCGGGCCTTGTCTGAGAGCAGCCTCCACGTGATGGGGGCTCAGGCACTCGCCGGCACAAAAAGGGCTGTCAATCCCCAGGTGAGGCAGCCGCAGGCTTCAGGCAAGGAACGTGGGCCAAACAGGGGAGGCCCAGGGATGCAAGAAACTGAATCTGATGACACCCAGTTACTTGAGGGGTTAAGGGCAGTTTAGCAGGGGTATGGGTTAAAAGCAGCTGGAGGTCAGGATTATGCAGGATTAAATAGGAGCTCAAGCACACCACGTCCTACTCCATCAACAGCAGGCCACGCCCCCCCCTCTGGTGACACTGTTGGCGATTTATCAAAATTGAAGGTATACTAAACCAGCATGGTCACCAGAGAATCTTGCAGTAGTATGCCAAATTTAGGTTGGACCATCATTTATTTTTCAACAAGAAAATAACCCCAAACAAAGCTTCAGGCTTGACCAAAAAGGAGAGTGATGGGGTGCTACACCAGATGGCCTGGCCTCCACAGTCTCCAGAACTGAATTCAATCGGGATGGTATGGGGTGAGCTGGACTTCAGAGTGAAGGCAAAAGAGGCAACAAGTGCTAAGCATCTCTGGGAACTCCTTCAAAACTGTTGGAAGACCATTTCAGGTGACTACCTCTTGAAGCCAATTCATCGCAAGAGTATCCCAAGAGAATCCCGAGAATGTGCAAAGCAGTAATCAAAGCAACCAGTGGATACTCTGAAAAACCTAGAATATAAGACATATATTTAGTTATTTCACACTTTTAAGCATATAATTCCACATGAAATTCATAGTTTAGATGCATTCAGTGTGAATCTACAATTTTATAGTCATGAAAATACAGAAAACTCTTTGAAAGGGAAGTTGTGTCTTTTGGTCTGTACTTTACCTGTACCTTTGCCTCCTTTGAGGGTTTAAGCCTTTCCCTATTATCACCACCACTGCAGGTCCCTTCCATTTATCAGTACACAGACATGTAACAACGATCCACACAGAGTTCACATACAGCACTGAAGTAAGCATCAGGGATGATTAATCAATTGTTGAACATTCAGGAATTATTATTAAGGCACATGGGCAATTTAAGTAAGAGAGTGGCAAACCCCTCTAATGTACAACAAGCAAAGTAAGGCTCATGCACACAACCTATGGTCTTTTCTGTAATAATCATTTATTTATATAGCGCACACCGCAGCGTTGCACAGAATTTGCCAAATCAGTCCCTGTCCCCAATGGGGCTCACAATCTAAACCCACACAAACACGGAGGGAAGGTCCCCTGCAAGGCTGTAATGCTAACCACTAAGCCAGAATATACTGTATTCTGGCCGGAAATATGTGACGTATTGCAACAGTATGGAAACATATTGCACCGTATCCGTGCAATGATGGATGTCTGACTATTGGCTTGCTGACAGAATGCCCCTACCACGGGTTTTGGATGCCGCATGTAAATATGTCAGCATACGGTGCACAGCCGTATGCAGCACATACTAAGCCTGTATTGTATACGTTCCCATTGACTTCTATGGGCCGTACAGAACGGAAATAGGACAATGCACTATATTTTTATACGGTTCGCTTACAATACGGTGGACACTATGGCCATATACATGGATGGCTGTATTTCCCATTGGAATGCATTGGGCCGCATTCCACCCTTTTTATAACGCTCATGTGGATGGTGCATAGGAGTTCAATAAACTGCTTTGATTAAGAATATCATTAGATTATCATTCCATTTTATTTTAACTAGTAAACAGATTAATACTCACCCGATAAATTCCTTCCTCAATGGCCGCTTCAACTATGGCTCTCTCCAGCTCTTCTTCAGGTGTCAGATCCCCAGATATTGCACGTTTTAGCTCACCTTCTACTCCTTCTTCCACACTGCGTAAACCAGCCTGTAGCAGAACAAACAGGTTTCACACACTCATTTTATTGCTTTATTATATATCTTGGCATTAAATTTGGAAGCGTCTAATATAATTAATCTACCTGGATCGCTACATCATTTCCTTTAGGTCGATATCCGTAATACTCCTCCTGTCGTTTCTTAAACTTTCGGAAATGTTCTTGTATCAAGAAGATGGCATAAAACTTTCCAACAGTAACTTCATCATCTTAAAATATAAATAGTTTTAAAAAAATATAATATATATTGAAAAATATATTATAAAACATGTCCACTTAAAACAAAAATTATCACATACTGCATATGCCATTTTTTTCTGTGGAAACAGTAACAGAAAACAACATCTTGGGGCAGAAAGATTTCCACAGAGTTTGATCAAATTGACACCTAACTACCATCAAATTCAAGCATGGTAATCCAGAGACAATTAGTCATAGATCCAGGCACCAAGGTAATCTTCTTATATTTGTTATCCATGACCTTCTTTCAGAAATAAACTTGAAGAGCCAGAAACGTTATTAGAGGGCAATAGCTGTAGCTTTAAGGCTATTACACCCTCCCTATTACAGAGTGTACTGATCCTGAGTAAAAACTAATGATTTCCCTTTTCAGGAGTTGGCTGACGGAATAAGGGACTGACGGAAATCTGAAATAAATACTCTTTTTAGAGAAGTCTGAAAAACTGCATGTTGCTACTCATACGCAGGGCCGATCTTGCCTTTTTGCTGCCTGAGGCAAAAATTTTAATTGCGCCCCCCTACCATCATAAGTAAGAAGTACTAGAAGCCTTTTTCCAAGACACATCTTTGTCTACAGAAGAACAAAGGCTATGTTCACACGTTCTGGTTGGATTGTATTTCTAATTGAAAGGCGTACAATTGGTAAGGAGCATCACATGTTTTGCATTATCAACATGCAAAGCACATGGTGCTTGTTACTGATCACATGTGTTTCACTTGAAATGCATATGCGATTGGGCCAAGCCTCTACCCCAGGGGTCAGGAACCTTTTCGGCTGAGAGAGCCATAAGCGTCACATATTTTAAAATATAATTCTGCAAGAGCCGTACAATGGGGCTTATTTACTGAGGGTCCCGCGGCCGCATTTTTGTCGGGGATCACGCCACCCGCCGCTGAACATGATAATACACACGCCACCCCCCGCAGAACATTATAATACACACGCCACCCGCCGCAGAACATTATTATACACACGCCCCCCCCGCAGAACATTATTATACACACGCCACCCCCCGCAGAACATTATTACACAGACGCCACCCCCCGCAGAACATTATAATACACCCGCCACCCGCCGCAGAACATTATTATACACACGCCACCCCTCGCAGAACATTATAATACACACGCCACCCCCCGCAGAACATTATAATACACACGCCACCCCCCGCAGAACATTATTATACACACGCCACCCCCCGCAGAACATTATTATACACACGCCACCCGCCGCAGAACATTATTATACACACACCACCCACCGCAGAACATAATACACACGCCACCCCCTGCAGAACATTATTATACACACGCCACCCCCCGCAGAACATTATTATACACACGCCACCCCCCGCAGAACATCCCAATACACATTTGTTAAAGTGTCTGCGCCAGTTTTATGTGGCGGCTGCTCTGTGTCCCACAAGACTGCTAGACTGCTGTTACTGCTAAGCCGGACCATGCGCCACATTTATTACTGACGTGCACCACAATTTTGTCTTAGGTCCTAGCTTTTGTATCTCAGCTGCTGCAGAACCTCACATTAATGTAGAAATGCAGTGGTGGGGGAAGATATGAGGGGATGATGCAGAGGGGTCTGTAAGGGACACTTAGGAGCTTCATAGCTGCTCCTGCACACAGGACACTAAGGGATTAAGGCAGAGTGTGAGGAGACACTGGGGGGGAGGGAGCACTTATCTGTGGCTGATGGCTGCTGAATCCTTCTCCTCAGGTGCTGGATGTCTCCGGAGTATGCAGCTCTCTGGTCTCCTCTGTCTGAATCTCCCGCGCTGCTACATCCAGCGCTGGGATTGGCTGCAGGCAAACAGTCTCCTCCCCTCCCTCTCACACACTGAGGAGACTGCTGCAGGGAGGGAGAGAGAGGCGCCGCCCCTGAATTAACCCCGCGGACCCTGCGCTGCTCTGCCGAATACATCCAGGGGCATTACTACAGCCAGGGGCACAACAGGAGCCAGATAAGGGCCCCTGGTCTTGACAGTCAGCGTAGCAGATGCCACGGCTGTAGTAATGCCCCTGGATAGGAGCCCTGGCTGCGAGCCAGATGCGGCCATCAAAAGAGCCATATCTGGCTCGCGAGCCATAGGTTCCCGACCCCTGCTCTACCCCTTCCGGTTGGATTGTACACACACACACTCACACATCATATATAGTCTACACATATCATACACTGTATATGCTACAATTACACACACAACATATACATACTACACAGACTTTTATACATACTGTATATAGGTTATGCATATACCATTTATATTATATATAAAAAAAATTTTAAAATTGGTACCTATAAATACCTACTCATCTCATGGTGTCTGTCAACTTACAACAAAATCACATAACTATATTCCTTCACTATTGTCTGCCACTTATAATAAAATCTGCAATGGAGGTACATAACTGATAAACAAATCTTTACAATTACACATATATAATACACACTTATGAGCATATACATGCTTGAAGTATATAAAGTATATACATATTAGCACACGCATGTAATACACACAAAGATTAAATATATACACTCTGTGGGGGTTATGCTTCGTCACATAGGTCACCAAAACATTAATGTCCAATAATGGAAGGTTTATTTAAAACAAAGTCACTAATGAAAATAAACTGCTTTCTTCAGCAGGGTGCAAAGAGAAGGCATAACATAAAGTTGCCTTTATTCAGGCAAAAGGTTTTAACATATGACAGGTTATCCTCACCATACAGTCTGTAAAGTTACAGCAGAGCCCTCCAGTGTCTCTGAACCAGTCCTGAGACAACAGCAGGAGAAAGACAGCAGACCAACACTTCAGGCATGGAGCCACACACTCCCAGCTCTGCTACACCTCCTGGCTAATTAATGCAAGGCAACACCTGGCCTGGATACATGGGAGTAGTCATCCCACCCAGCTCTCAGATTACTCCAGTAAAAGCCTGCCCGGATCAGCTACAGCAAGCAGCTATACTACTTTTAAATAAGGGTCAGAAACCTAAGATTACTAACAAAGATTAGCGGCTTACTTCACTGAGGCCAGGCACCTCAGTGACACATATCAGCCCTCAACCACGATACCTTGTGCCTTGTCACAACTCATATTCACCCACTTATCTCCATATACACCATCCTAAATGATCACTGACCTACCATGGTGAACCAGGTAAGCAGCGTTCTTAGGAGGTGCCACCATACTCCCTTAATCCCAGAATTTCAAGTGAAAGGGGACACAGGAACAAAAAAAAGCACCTAACTGCTTAAAGGCATAGGAATATAGAGTGCAGCACACACATGTTGTGCTGTGCATCCCCCATTCTTATCTCTTCAATGCACATTCATAAAGACCCTGTATCCCCACAAGTGTTTCCATAGCACTGCACAACATGTGGAATTAAGTGTAACCTGAGTGAGTGCACTCACAGTAGAAGGAGGAGGCAGAGATGACCGGACCTCTTCATAGAAGTCTTCAATCCCCTGTGAGTCCAGGCGGAGCCTAAATTGTTTACTGACAAAGCAATTCAGAGCATCGGAACAAGCACTGAGCACAGAGGGTCTGGATCTTTGACCTGTCTCTCCCTAGGTCCCAACTCTCATAATCAATTATATGTATATTTTGATGAAGATACACAAATAATTGATTATATTCTCCCTCTTGGACCTGCAATCTTCCCTCCAGATCTAGTTCATCACATCCCTGTCTCTTGCCTCAGACAAGTAGCACAGAGCCAACTGGTGAGCAGATGAGTCAGAGCAGTGCAGGACTATGTACAGACACACATGTGACTGTGCTACTGCAGCCGGGTGGGTCGCAGACGGCATTTGTAGGTGGAGATGCACATTGTACAAGTGCAGTGGTGTACTAGTACTGTGACAAAAATGCTCGGGCCCACATGCCACTCCCCAAAGGGCTCTGCAATCTGTCGCCTGAGGTGAGATTTTCATCTCGCTTCGTGGCAGATGCAGCCCTGCTCATACGGTGCTATAATGCAGGACCAGTCTGAGAACTACAGTACTACCTTACAGTAACAGTCTTAGTACTATCTGCATTTATAACATCATACAATACTTCTTTACAATACCAGTCTTACTACAATTTGCTATCATACAGTATTATAGCGGAAGACATTGCTATAATTTCACCTATATTCTCATATCGTACTGCAAGTGTTTTAACCCATCCAGCATAAATTCCGTTAGGACAATCAATGTGCACACTTCACCTATAGGCACTCAAAAGAAAGCAGCAAAAAGAACATTTTGGTACATTTATTAAAACATAGAAATAATACTTGATCTAAAACTAAAATACAGTCCGTTAATGCCAATTGCCACTGTAATTGTGATCTGGGATTACCTATGTATGTGTACGTAATAGTGAAAAAAAGAGTTTGTCTACATCAATTACAAGACCAACTACAGTATAGTCACTTACATTTAATCAATTATTGTATATGTCATTAACATGTAGATCAGTTTTTTCAATATTGTAAACAAGTTTCCCTTTAAGAAAAGATGAAGGCAAAATTTGTGTTACCATAATTCAGGCAAAAGACAATACCTCAGCCATTCTACTATGTAGACTACGCACACCTGTGCCCCTCTCCATGGCGCGGCTACCCCCGGCCTGCACTTACCTCTCCACACTCCTGCTCCCATCCGGCCTAGCCTGCGTGCGGGGATGTTGGCTCACAAAGAAAATAAATGGCTGTTTTAGATGTGTGGAATGCAGACTACATATAGTGGCTGTCTACTTCCTCTCAGCTAGTGTTTGAGACCACATAGTGACTATTCAATATCTGTTCACACATGGTGAGCCTTTTTTTCCTGTTCACCTGGTGCATGGCATCCGCTGCTTCTGGGGTGTGGTGCTGTTGGGGACCCAGGCCTAAAGCCATGGGTGTTATGCCTGCCAGTATGGGTGCTGGGGTGCAACCTGGTCTTGATCTCTGCTGGTGCTGTGCTGCAGAGGCTGTGGATGCTATGTGATGCTGCACACAATAGGGTAGGGACCCACTACAACAAGGTCTCCGTGAAGTGGTTAGTGGGTGTGATGTTTGGATGTGCGTTCCAGTTCTTTTTCTCTCCCCATGATGAAAATGTATCTTGTTATAGGTTCTCTTTAAACATGGGAATTCCCTATAGCCAGCTACCAGCGTCCAGGCTCAGACAAATTTACTGCATGCTCCTCTATTATTATGGAGTAGAGCATTGGATCTGCCTGTGGATAACAAACATAGGTGTTACAGATAGGCTTCTTTAATGGCACCAAGGTCAGTAAATATACTAGCTGCCACTGCACTGCCATTGATGTTATAGCCCTGTTTTTTATCAGAGGGAAACAGGTGCAAATAATCTCTGCAGAGTCACGGTTTTGATGAAACGCATAAGGGAAGTGTTAGGGGCACATGAGCTGAGAGAGGAACAGTCGTGGGACTGCCTTTGTAAGGGCAGGAACAATTGATAGGGGTGAGGGGCAGATATAATGCATGCCTACTTTTACCTCCCAGCATTTCTAGATCATGGCAGTGTTGATGTCAGCGAGTAACACAAAGTCCTTAGGGTGATGCCACACATGGCGTCTTTGGTCCGTTTTTAAGCATCCGTTTTTGAAAAAGCTTTTTTTTGTCCATTTACCATGCATTTGGCTGCTTACAACCTGTTTATCTATTAAGATTATTGGGGAAAACTGACAAAAATTGTCAAAAACATTTGACTAAAAACGCCAGGGGCGTAACCAGGGCCGGCGTTAGCACCCGGCTGACCTGGGCAAGTGCCGGGGCCCCAGAGCTCCAAAGGGGTCCACCGTAACGATCGAGCAGAAACAGTGGCGTAACAAAAATACCCGTATTACGTGCCCCCGGGCCTGTCCCACTACCTCCCCTGATTGCAGGCCGCATAGGAGGTCCACTCTTGGCTACCTCTCCTTACTGCTCCTGAAAGAGCTTGGCCTGCCCTGCCCTGCCCACCTCACATGAGGACCACCCCACCCTGCCCACACCTCACATGTGGTGTGGCGCATCGCACGCTTCTCATCCGCCCCGGCCTGCGGCCTCTGGCCCGGCCCGCGCGCCTCGCTTCCGGCCTGGCCTGGGCGCCTCTCGTTTGGCCCGGCCTTCGCGCCTCTCATCCGGTCTGCGCGGCTCACGTCGGGCCCGTCCTATGCGCGTCGTGTCTGGCCTTACCCGGTTCGCGTGCCTCACAGGCCTGTCCGCCTTCTCCTATGCTGTCTCCTTCCTGACCCTGCCACCACATCCAGCTGGGGTGAGTATTGCTACATATGTAAATGTGTATCTATGCATCTATGTGTTTGTGTGTATAGCTGCTGTATATGTGTTTGTGTGTATAGCTGCTGTATATCTGTTTGTGTGAATAGCTGCTGTATATCTGTTTGTGTGAATAGCTGCTGTATATCTGTGCTGTATCTGATCTGTGCTTATGCTCTATATACTGGATGCGTGTGTATATCTGTGCTTATGCTCTATATACTGGAAGTGTGTGTATATCTGTGCTTATGCCCTATATACTGGATGCGTGTGTGTATATCTATGTGTATGCTCTATATACTGGATGCGTGTGTATATATTGGATGCGTGTGTGCTGTATATACTGGATGTATGTAAATATTCTGTATATTAATGCGTGTATATGTTGTTTATACTGCATGCATGTGTATATTGTTTATACTGGATGCGTGTTTGTATGCTGTATACTGTATGTAGCCAGTTTGGACTGAATGGCATGCGGAAGGAGGACCGGTAAGCGGGGGCCCAGGTGACTTCATCAGACAGAGCATATGAATGACGCAGAGAATAGGGGACGGCACAACAACATCAGGATCCGCGGGCTCCCGGAGTCAGTGTAAACCCCTCAACTTTACGTCAAATTTTCAATTCCATACTGGAGGTCCTTGCAGATTTGGCCCTAGAGCTGGACAGGGCCCATTGCTCCTTACAGGCTCGGCCCTCGTTACAGGAACAACCTATGGGACATCATCTACAGAGTGCATTGCTACCAGCTGAAAGATGCCAGTAAAAAGCTTGATTAGCGGGGAACATCATGCATGGAGGGGGTTACCTACAACTTTTCTTTGACCTGTGCCGGCTGACTTTACTTAAAAGGAGAGCCCTCAAACCTCTAATGAATGAGTTGCAGCAGCGGAATATTGCCTATTTATGGGGATTCCCATTCCGTCTCCGATTCCAATAGGATGCCCTGGAGCTTGAAAGGGTTCAACAGGTATGGAGGGTCTTAGTTATGAGGAAAGACACAACTACAAGGGGACAAGATTAATGTAGGCAAAAAGAAGAAAATCAGGCTCGCTCACCACCAGGTGCTCAATCTGGAAAGGGTCTCCACTCTCGTAGCAATAGGAAGAAAAAGAAGTTGATTGGCACTCACTGGGTCCGTTAAAATTCTTTAGCAGCTTTATTCATCCATAGTAGGTACAATACACTTAAAGGCAGATACAAGGATAAGGTGCTGTACACATCAGACGCGTTTCAGACCATTAGGTCCTTAGTCATAGATATAGTGGTGATTCGGTCACACAGACTGATATACCCAGTAGACCAGAAGCTAAGTTAGCCACCCAAGTGCTGTGCAATTTGTCGGTCCGAGTCGGATTGTGTTAATAAGTATACAAGACAATAATAAGAACAACAAAATATACAGTTAGTAATTTAAAATCAAATCATTTCTAACATTAAGACCTTTTGGATCAATATTCAATAGCCTTCTCGATTCAGTAATTTCCTTCTAAGGTTACCTCCTCTTTTGTTTGGTTTGACCCTTTCAATGCCGCTAAAGGAGAAACCACTGAGATCACTCAGCCTTGTGATACAATAGTACGTAAATCATCATCCTGTGCTAACATAGGCAGGTATTTTTTATTTAAATCACTTTTATTATATCAGTATGTAATGATAACAAGTTTTAAACAATAAAACAATCAAAAATACAACAGAGAAACATAGGGAATGAGGGCTCGTGATTCCTATTTGGTAAGTATATACGTCCATATGTCCAATACCAGTGCAGGTGACAAGCGAGTACCAATAAGTCCTTTGAACTGATTGCTTGGGAAAGTTCATGGTGAGACGAAGAAAAGAAACAAAATCTCGGTCTTTCCAAGTTGAGAATTGATGGCTCTTACCCCCATGGAGGGCATTTCGGATCTAGGCTCTCTAGTGAAAATAGTATTGTGTTCTCGAGGAAGGGTCGTGGTCTGGTGCACGTAATCGGGTATGGGCGTTCCAAGTGTAAGAGCTTACAACAGCTAATGTACAGAAGCTAAGGGGGGGGGTATAGGGAATTCATTCATACAATGGGACGCACAAAGTTAGTACAGAGGAGGAGGGGAGTGGGGAGACAGATGGCAACACGAGGTGTACTATAACACTCGGAAAATACATAGGGAGAGACGTGCTGGGAGTGGAGATCATAAGGGATTCTTAATTTGGTTCGATCTAAGGTCCTCTAATCTTGGCTTTGGGCCAAAATGTCTTTGAAACGTTAGGACTCCCGAAAGGTCAACCAAGGATGCCAGAGTTTTAAAAAGTACCTGAGGTGTCTGCCACAATCTCCTCCATTCTAAAGAGGTGTAGCAGTTCTTGGGCCCACTCTGAGATGGAGGCCGACACAGGGGAGCACCACCTTCTGGAGACGACCGTCCGAGCTGCTATGAGTGAGAGTCTCAACAGGTTGTTTTTTTGTTTCTTTATGGTCACAGGCAGAAAAGAGAGAAGGGCCACCTCTAGGGTCATAGTGACCGCTGTTCCCGTGAGGACGCTTGTGACCTCGCGTACTTGGTCCCAAAATTGGGAGATGCCATGACATGTCCACCATATATGTAAAAGGTCACCCCTGTCCAGTCCACATCTCCATCACGTGTCCGGGATCGATAGTTATATTGAATGTAGGAAAGCAGGTACTCTGTACCATCTGGACAGAATTTTGTAATTTCTTTCTTGAGCGGAACATGCTACTGACAATTTTTGGGTGTACAAAAATGACTTATCCCATCTTCTGGGGAGATAGAGACTCCCAGGTCCCTTTCCCAGCCCACCACACAAGGTAAGGCCGAGGTGTCAGATTCTTTTATCAGAAAACTGCAAATCTGAGATATACAATGTTCTGGAGGGGATACTGATCGGAAAAGATTTTCAAAGGGTTTGAGAGGGGTATGGTTGTTTGAGGAAGGAGCCCAGTTGTGCGCTCTCCAACCATGATACGTTCGCTGCAGCAGATAGGCCTGCTAACTCATTATACGTTGGGATTGGGTCCTCGCCCACTATATTATACATACGTAGATCTTCATGGGTTGAGTGTCCTAGGAAGTTGAGTCTAGAGTAAGCTGGGGGGAAATCCGGGTTCCGAAATAAGGGTGTAAGTGGGCTAAATGGCCTGGACAATATCGCGCACTGAGATAGTGATTGCCAGAGTTTCAGAGTTTGGGCCAGGGGTTCTATTTCAATATTTTGGGGGGAGACCCAAGGTAGGAGTTTAATGGGAATTGTTGAACTATATTGTTCTAGACCAGTGGTGGCGAACCTATGGCACAGGTGCCAGAGGCGGCACTTCGAGCCCTTTCTGTGGGACCCGGGCTATCGCCCCAGCACACCAGACATTTCCTTGCAGTTCCAATCAACCTCGAAGCAAAGATGTTGCTTTCAGTGATATTTTATAGTGATACTTACTTGGTACCATAGGGAGAGGGAGACAGAGCCTAATTATCACCTCCTGCTGGCCCCATGATTCTTTGTGTACAGAGGGACACTGGAAAGAAGCTACAATTATGCAAATGTTCCCTCCTTCTTTCTACTGTGTTGGTGTACTCATGAGGCCAGTATGATTGAATGTTGTGGAAGAACAGGGAGCAATTAGTTGTTACTTTAATTTTCGGATGGCACCGGGCGATAATTGAGGGTTTGGGGTTGCAGTTTGGGCACTCAGTTGCTAAAAGGTTCACCATCACTGTTCTAGACGAACCCATTGCTTCGTGGCTATATGGTAGTGCCAGTCTAGTAATCGGGTTAGGATGGATGCCTGGTGGTATAGCTTAAAGTCCAATCCGAGGGCGGGTAGCACCCCAAATAAAGTGCAGTAGTGCTGTTCTAATGGATTTAAAGAATGCGGCTGGTGGAACTAGTGGTACTCCTTGAAATATGTAGAGGAAGCAGGGACAGTATGTCCATCTTGATGACATTGATCCAACCAAACCATGAAAGATTCTTCCTGTCGTATGTTGCTAGGTCTTTTATGGTGCGCTCCAGAAGGGGTAAATGGTTGAGGTTATACAATTTGGTTAGGTCTGAGGGCACCTGGATCCCTAAATATTTAATGGATGATGGGCACCAACGGAAGGGAAAATGTTCCTTAATGAATTAAACCTCCTCAGCAGGAAGTGAGACGTTTAGGGCCTCAGACTTGTTAAAATTGATTTTGAAATTGCTCAGATGACTATAGGTCTCAAATTTCTTAAGGAGGGAGGGGAGGGAGACTCTGGGTTGAGAGATGTATAGTAGCAGATCATCTGCAAAGAGGGCCGTCTTGTAGTGCCTGTGGCCTACCTGGACACCGTGTATGCTGGGATTGTTCCTGATAGCAATTGCTAGGTGTTCCATCACCACTACATAAATAAGAGGGGAAAGCGGACACCCTTGGCACGTACCATTGTTTATTTGAATAGGGTTGGAGAAAAATCCGTTAGCCCTAACTCTGGCCATTGGATGATCATACAAGGCCATGATCCTTCCCAGGCACTTAAGGCCTATCCCAAGTTGGGTTAGAGCTGCTGACATGAAGCCCCAATGGACCCTGTCTAATGCCTTCTCGGCATCAATGGACAAAAGACCCATGGGATTAGATCTTTTCTTAGCGTGGTCCATCAGGAGGAAGGTTTTGGTTAATTTGTCCCTAGCTTCCCTGCCTCTAATGAAACCCACTTGATCTGTATGTATTACTTTCAGGAGGTGTGGGGCCAAACGGTCTGCTAGGATTTTGGAGTATAACTTCAGATCTATACTTAGTAGAGAGATGGGCCTATAGCTCCCTGGCAATAAGGGGTCCTTACCTGGCTTCAAGATAACGCTTATATTAGCCTCCTGGGATTGGGGGTGGAAAGCTGCCGTTTGAGAGACTGAGTTAAACACCTTCGTCGGGAGTGGGGCTAGGGAGTTTCGAAAGTGTTTGTAGAAAGCGGTCGAGAAGTCATCAGGGTCCGGACTTCTCCCCGTAGGGGAGTTCTTAATTGACTCGTTAACCTCTTCCTCATTGAAATCGGCCTCTAATGTCACCGAACTGTTGAATTGGGGCAGTACTGTGTCATTTACATATTTCTTGATCCTTCTCGTCAGGGATTCTGAGTCCAGATCAGCGAAAAGTCGGGAATAGTATGAGCCAAATTCCGCACAAATGTCATTTTGGTTGTGTGTAATGGCGTTTGTGGCGGATTTGATACGTGGGATATGTGTCGCACCTGATCTTGGGTGTAAGAGGCGTGCCATCGACTGACCACATTTGTTAGAGTGTTCATATAAGCGACTTTTGAACCGTGTGAGCTGGTATGTTGACTTTCGATCTATAAGAGACCCGATCTCGTCCCTAACTACTACCAGGTCTGGACCCAGGAGTCTGCTCTGATTTATGGCGGGATTCGAGGGTGTGTAGCTGCTGTAGCAGCAAGTTGAGTTTGTCATTTTAATGACAGGGTTTTGGGCCGAAGTTCTGGGGAACGTATGAAGGAGTCTATGGTCTGACTAATTTCTTGTACACAGAGGGCGTCTTTGAGCAGATGGTCATTAAGGCGCCATGACCACGGCCTTCTAGAGACCGAGGGGATGGTCAAGAATAAGTATATCGCAGCGTGGTCTGAAAGGACAATGTTACCTATAGTCGCCACCGGTTGCCAGGTCAGGGCTCTCTGTTGGATAAAGAAGTAGTCAATGCAGCTATAGAAGTCGTGGGCCGGGGAGTAGTACATATAGTCCCTATCAGTGGGGTGGAGAATTCTCCAAGCGTCGACTAACTGAAGGTTGTGTAAGTCTCTTCTAAAGGATCCAACCTGTCTAGTGGGGATATGTGTCTTGTCTGATGAGGTTTCTTTTGCAATATCTAGAGGGAAATTAAAATCCCCGCCCAATATCAGCATCCCCTCCGTAAACCCTGACAGCTCGGAAAGTATCTTCCGACAACTGGAGATCGGAGACCGATTGGGTAAATACAAGTTTGGAAATGTGAACACCTGGCCAAAGATCTGCAACTTTACAAATGCATACCTGCCGTCGTCATCCATCCGCTCACCCAGGACTACGTGTGGGAGGGATTTGTGTACTGCAATCGAGACCCCCTTTGAGCGCGAGGCCGGGTTAGAGCTGTGGAACCAAGAACTGAAATGGCGGTCCTTGATCACCGGGAGGTGGCCTGTTTTGAAGTGGGTCTCCTGCAAAAAAAGAATCTTAACTCCCTGTCTGTGCATGCCGTATAAGATCTGAGATCGTTCTTGGGGGTGTTCACGCCTCTAGCATTCAGTGAGCCCAATTTCAACAATTCCATAATGAATCAGTAATCAGAACCTAGCTCGGGATTCTGCTGTGAGTGTAACGGGGTAGGACAAGGGGGGGGGGGGGAGTATTGGGGGAGACAGAGAGGATGGGGTAGACAAATACTCACTCACACCAAGAACAGGAATAGGAAAACTAGGAAGGCTAGCTGAGGGGGGGAGAGAATGGGGATGGGAGGGGGTATATAAATCAAAATGAAAGAAACAAAAACGGATCGGGGTTTAATCCCCAACGCTAGAGGGGTTGTTTCAACTATGTATACAGGTCAGCTGTATACACTAACCCACTCAGGAAATAGCCTAACCAAGAAGGGAACCTCCTCCTATGGCCTCTGTAGCTATGTAGTGAAAACTGAAATAACATTAACAGAAAAAACCCAGCACAGTGAAAGGATCACCTTGCAGTGTGATCATATTTGAAAGTGAGAAAAATAGACCACACATGTAAAAGGATACAGAGTCATCGTGGTTGTGTGAAATGAGGCAGGTTTTGCCTTGTCCTCTCACTTACAGCACCTCCTGGCGGCGTCTTCTGTGTGGTCCGCCTTGGCCGTTGCCAGCACCTCCCCCTGGTGGATGTTGTGGGCGAGGCGACCCTGGTCTCTTGGAATCGGTAGGACCGGCCAGTCTTGGAGGATCGGAGGTGGTATGTTCAGGACTGCTGCAACAGGCGGGACATCCATGGGGTTCGAATGAAATGTGTGTTGCCAGCTTGACGGATTTGGGTACGAAAGGGTAATCCCCAGGTGTATGGTATGTTTCTTTGGCGGAGTAGCTCCAGAAATGGACGCAGTCGCAATGCCTTCCGCTTTAGGAGAGTCAATCTGGAAAAATCTGGGAGAAGTTGTAGTGAGGCGCCTTGGTAGATAATCCGGTCTCCCGGGGGGGCCCATTTGCCTCAGGTCGGGCTTGAAGCGCTCTGTGTGCTCTGTCCAATTCCACTGGGGCATATTCAGGAACTTCCAGGATAGAATTAAAGATTGTTCGGAGGACATTGTGTAAGTTAGCAGACTCCACTGATTCTGGGAAGCCCCGGACACGGATGTTATTCCTTCTGCCTCTGTTTTGCATCGTCGAATTGGTCTGTAAGGTATTGGAGCTGTAGCTGCTGGACCTCTTCTCTTAAGACAGTAATCTTGGTACTGTAAGATTGTTCCAACCGTGACACGTAGCATTCCATGTCTTCCTTAGTGGGGATAGCTCTCAGATGAGTTTTAAAGTTACGTAGTTCTGACAGGCCTTCAAAGAGTTGAGTAAACAAGGAGTTCTGATGTACGTCTGATGTGGGAGACATAGGGGCCAGATTTGAAAAAGTGCTTTCTTGACTAGATTCAGAGAGCTGAGGAGAGGACACTACTGCAGGAGATTCATTGGTTGAAACCAGTTTGAAGAGAGAAATGGTGAGTGAGGTTGTGGAGCCGCCGGTGGGGTCTCCCAGGGGTGCGGAGCTGCGGAGAGTGTTGTCTCAGGAGGTACAGCCCCTGATGCGGTATCTGGCATATGGCCAGAGGATGTGACAGTGGGGCCCCTGGGATTAAGCATGGTGGGTCAGGGTATGTGGTGCCGGTACTTGAGCCCAGTACAGGAGCTGGCGGGCTGTGAGTAGTAGGGGTTGTGCCAGGTGAGCTGGGTTTATCAGCTTTGTTTGGAGGTCCGGGCTCTTCATGCTCCCCGAATGAGGGCTGCGAAACCAGGGTCAGGAGTAGGGGGGGGGGGGGGGGCGAGTAAGAACCCCATGCAGACAGAGGAATGTGCACCTCTGCCTCTACTGTCCTCTGGCGACATGCCGATTCAGGAGGCTCAGCAAGGGTGGGCACTGTGCCAGATATTCTCTGGGGATGGTCCGGTGTGTGTCCCCGGAGAGCTGGGGTATATGCAGAGCCAGCAGGTTTGTCTTCCTCTCTGAGCGTGTATGGCTGCATGGGGGTTTCCCGGGGATCTGGCAAGTCCCCCTGGGAGTTCACTGACCTGTGTAGGCGCTCTGTCGGGAGCTGCTCGACATCAGCGGGAGCCTGCCGTGGTGGCACTGGGGTAGCGTGAGCTGCGGCCATGACACCTGGGGAGCCTGTCGGTGCCACGTGCACAGGGGCCTTGTCGGCTGGAGGCTGTGGTGGAGGTGTCTCTAGCGGGCCACTCCGCGTTTCATCAGGGCCATGGAGAGAGGTTCCATCGGAGGCTGTCAGCATCGCAGGTGAGTCAGTGGGGCGATGTGGAGCCCGGTTGGGGGATCGGCGACTCTGTCCGTCGCCATTGCTGAAGTCTCCCGCGCTGTTGTGGACCGGGGCTGAAGGTAGCGGCCAATTCCTTTTGGGGAGACCCGAAGTAGGGGGATGGCTGGTGACTGGGCCGTCTTCTTCTTTCTAGGACCCATGTGTGGGAGCAGTATCGGGTGCTGGGTCCGCTTGTAGCTCGGCAGAGGCCTAGGGAAGAGACGGAGCTAGTGTGACCTGCTCAGGCCATGCCACTCCTAGGCAGGTATTTTTTGATCAAATTCTGAATTTTGTGAAATTCCATGCTATAGGTGGTGACAAATGTGGGTTTGTTATGAAAATTGCTACCTTTAACCACAGTATTGTCATTACTGGAGGATAAAATTTCTGATCTTGATTTTTTAGAACTGATGACTTTTGCTCTATGCAAATTCCATGTGGGGTACCCCTGACTGAAGAGTCTATTAGTTATTTGGGACATCTCCTTTTTGAATGAAACTTCTGTAGAGCAATTACGTTTAGCTATGAGCATTTCCCCGATGGGGACCCCTTTAATGGTGTGACTAGGGTGACAAGACAAACCATGTAAAATTGTGTTTCTAGCGGTGTCCTTACGATATGTAGAGGTATGGACACTACATGACGTGATATCAGAGGTTAGATCCAAGTATCTAAATAACAATCCCTTTAATTTATTTTTCACACACCAGTGGCACCCTACCCATGTTACCTTTTTGGACTTGGATCTAACCTCTGATATCACGTCTTGTAGTGTCCATGAAGTGTTCCGCTTCACCTTGCCGCATCCCGGGCCCTCCGGAGATTGCATTGATTGGTAGGTAATTAATGTTCTGACGTTGTAAGTTGGGGATTGTATAAATCCTTGTTGTTTTACGCACTCAGCACTCCCCCAGAAGAAACCCATTGTGCGCAACATGTGTCAGGGTTGTACACACGCTTTTGGTCTGTATTAATGATAGGTTTTCCCTTACCTTTCCAGTTGGATTTGGGGCACTCTGCTGCTGGTATAAGTGTGGGTGGCGTTATGATGGTCCACAGCTTTTGGCAGCCTTATTTATTTGGGATTACTTTACTGACTTATTATCGTCGGATAATGCACTTTCGGTGAACTCCTCGGACCAGGTGAGTAAATGTGCCCCATTGAATTGGTCTGCAGTTACTGTTTCCGGGATTCCTCTTAATCTCAGATTCTTTCTTCTGGCCCTATCTTCCAGATTTGCTAGCTTTAATTTTATATCTGTAATATCTTCGCTGGTTTCATTATGTGCATCCACTAATGAATTATGGGCGCTAGTGAATTGTTCCATTTTGTCATCAATATGTGAGCTCCTTTCCCCAATTTCTATGATTTCCCTGTGCCGCTCATTGTCACAGGTGTCCCTGCACTCCACGTCTCGGAGCCCCGCCTCCCAGTCCTTACTTACCTCTTTGCTTTCCTGCTCCCATCCCAGCCGGACGATGCGCATACTTGCTCCCTAGGTCGCGCGCATGCCGGCTCTCTCAGATTTAAAGGCCCAGCACACCGCTGATTGATGCTGGTCACTTCCGGGTTTTTCTATTTAAGCCGCCTGCTCCCATCAAACTCCGCCGGATCTGTGCTCATATGCCTGACCTGACCCTGATCCTTTGCTGCCAGCCCTGACTTCTTGCTCTGTTCCAGACTCCACACCTCTGCCGTCTGTCCTGACTACTTGCCTGTCCCAGACCTCGAGAAGGGCCTAGATGCCTTTTTACATCTAAATAATAATAACCACATAAACTATGTTACCAGAGAAGAATGTAATACTGAAATGGCATACCTCTCCCCTCCATCCATCATACCTTCTATCTTTTGTGTCTATCTCTATCTGTGCTTGCTGGCAGCAGCATGAGGAGAATCAGCTGTGCAGAGCTTTGACGGGCTGACTTGTAAATGTTCATCAGTTTGGTCATCAGCACAAGGGGGGCGGAGAGAGCAACAGCCATCTGAGGGATCGCTGACAGAGGTTGATATCAGGGTAATGCTGCTAAATAGAAGAGCAAGAAGCAAGATTCGGGTGCCTAATCCAAATGCAAAAGGGCTTTAAATTGCATGTTCTACAACATATCTAACTTCTTTTAAATGACAGTTACTCTTATTTTCCCCTTTTAACAATGTTTATTTCCATCAACATTGTACAAAAAATCATCATATAATAAAAAGGGCGTTCTTTATACAAACAAATAGGCATACTAGCATATCCGCATATGGAAACATAACATAATGCTTGAGGTATAACATACATTAAATTAAACTCAGTTAACATTTCAAATTTTAGTTTCCTAAAGTCTTTGATCTTATATCTTCTAACATATTCCCTTTAAATCTTAGTCTAATACAATTTTCCCTTCACATAAATATAACCGCACTTGAACCCACCCATTGTCCCCTCCACACCACCTCCCCCTGGCAAGTCCACTGGTGTCGGAAAGAAGAAGAAGAAGAAAAAAAAAGGAATAATATATACAGACGGTCCCCTACTTAAGAACACTCAACTTACATACGACCCCTAGTTACAAACGGACCTCTGGATATTCGTAATTTATTGTACTTTAGTCCTAGGCTACAATAAACAGCTGTAACAGTTATCATATGTGTCTGTAATGAAGCTTTAGTGTTAATATTGATTCTTATGACAACCCAACATTTTTCAAATCCAATTGTCACAGAGACCAAAAAAGTTCTGTCTGGGATTACAATGATAAAATATACAGTTCCGACTTACATACAAATTCAACTTAAGAACAAACCTACAGACCCTATCTTGTATGTAACCTGGGGACTGCCTGTAATCTAGTGCCATGGAAACCAGATCTTATTCCACTTATGCTCCATTTGCATTGTTTTAGATCGCTTAAGTTCGTATTCTTTTATCTTCATAAAAAGACTCCACCAATTCTCGAAAGGGAGCCCTGGATCCCCATTTTCGGACTATGGTTATCATTGCCACATTCATCAGCTTAATAATCAGTTTACTTTACAAACTAATCTTTCCTGGATCATCCAGCAAACCAAAAATTGCTGTAGACACAACTAGAGGGAGATTAATTCTCAGTAATCCCCTTCTTTCCAAAAATCCCCTATGATAGGGCACTGCCATACCATATGTAAGAATTGGCATTTCCAACATCTGGAGTTCTCTCTAAATTCAATTTTACACAACGCCGCTGGTGCAAAACATTAAACAATACACCTGGTGCAAAACATTAAAATAGATTAACCTGTGATTCCAATTTAGTGAGCATTGTTTAGTGTTTCTATGGATTATTTTCCATCTTCCATTACTCATTGTCCCAATAACAACTTCCCATTTACTTTTAGATTTGTGAATCCTAGTTAGTGAATATTTTTTTCTTATGTTTTGGATGTGACCTTCTTAGTATCCCCCTCTGTTTTGACAAAACTAATACACTGGTGTGAATCCAATTTCATTTTCATCTTGTGCTTATTTTTTATTGCATATTTCAATTGAAAAAGCCAGTCTTCTGACTTCAATCCATATAACTTTGTATCTAGGGGTCCGAACGCCGCACTTTCATCGGGTTTCCCGAATATTTCCGTTTTGCGCCAAATTGCCCTGGGATTTTGGCTTATACAATCAGATTGTGGTGCATCGGCGCCGGCTTTCACACGACAGAAATCGAAGTGCATGGCCGTCGGACAACCCGACGGATTCAGAAAAACCGCCGAATTTAAAAAATGATTTGTGTCGCAAGATCAAGCACTCACGTGCACCAGGAAGAAGAAGTGGAACTCCGGCGGACCTCGGCGCAGCAGCGACACCTGCTGGATATCGGGCGCACAACCTTAGTGAATCCCGGCAGACCCGAATCTTCATCGGACAAAGCGCCGCGGGATCGGGACTGGACCAGTTAAGTAAATGTGCCCCATTAACTCTCCTTCTTCCATAACTTGTGATATTTATGTCATGCTGTCTCCGTGCTGGTAGAATTAGGAGACACTGGGGCAGATTTACTTACCCGGTACTGTCGCAATCCAGCGGCGCGTTCTCCGTTGAGGATTCGGGCTTTTCACTAAGGTAGTGCGCCCGATGTCCACCAGGTGTCGCCACTGCGCTGAAGTTCGCCGGAGTTCACTATCCTATTCTTGGTGCAGGTAAGCACGTGTCAAGCGACATTTTTTTTTTTTATTCTGCGGTTTTTCCAAATCCGTCGGGGTTTCCGTCGGATTTCTGTCGCGTGAAAGCCAGCACCAAAATCCCGGGGCAATGCAGGGAAAAATGGCACAAATCGGAAAAATATGGGGAACCCGACGAAAATGCGCTAATCGGACCCTTAGTAAATGACCCCCACTGAGTTTTTCATCATCCTGCAGTCTGAACTAGGTTCTATGGCTGTCTGACCTGATGTCTGCCACTCCCCCCACTGATTCTGTCTTGCAAGAGTTAACACTGTGGCAGGGCTGAGTAATCGCTTGCTCCTTCCACCTGTGGCAGGGCTGAGTTTCCCTATAAGTGTACTTTTTAGCTTTGACTCCTTGCTGTCGCTGCTCCTTCTGCTATCTTGCTGTGTTTCTAGCTTCTCTTGCATTCTCTAGTTCTGGATTCTGATTTCTTGCCTGTGCCTGACTACTCTATTTGGATTGTGATTTGGTTAATGTTATTCCCTCATTACCTCCCAGAGGAATCTCCACTCCACCCTGTCAAACGCCTTTACCGCGTCTAATGACAGGAAGGAGCGGAGTCCCCCCTCTCCTAGATCGATGGCCGAATACAACCTCTGAATACAATCGCCAGTGTTTCTACCAGGTATGAACCCGTTTTGATCTCTATGAATTATATCCTTAATAACCTTTTGCAGTCTAATTGCAAGGACTTTAGAAAAGATTTTAATCAGTTTATCAATGAGATAGGACGATATGATCCACAGGATCTTTATTCTTTGGAATCAAGACTATCCCAGCTTCAGCCATCGATCTTGTAACTCTTCCACTGCTTCCTCCAGGACAAGAGTCCAGGAAGTAAAACCTCCTCATATGTTTATAAAAACTAAAAGGAAATCCGCCTGGGCCTGGCGAAGCGTCCCTACTAAAGGAGTCCAAAGCAATTTTTATTTCTTGTAATGGAATAAGATCATTTGTCATTTGGTTTTGGTTTCAAAAATTTTAGGGAATTGTATACCCTCCAGATATGTCCCAATTAGAGATGAGCGAGTATACTCGTCCGAGCTTGATGCTCGTTCGAGTATTAGGGTACTCGAAAGGGCTCATTGCTCGGGCGAGTATTTCCCCTGCTCGAGATCGAGCATTTAATTAAAAAAAACACAGTGAAGAATAGAAATAAAACAGTGAACACAGGATCATTTAAGTGAAGAATAGATTACAGATGTTCGGCACATCTGCTTACTAGTCGGAAGATACGTGTGGAACAGTGCAAACAAAATAGTATGTGAAGAACAATATATATGTGTGAAGAACACATTGAAGAACACAGGGTGCAGCACAGAGACATCGGGGAGCAGCACAGAGACATCGGGGAGCAGCACAGAGACATCGGGGAGCAGCACAGAGACCTCGGGGAGCAGCACAGAGACCTCGGGGAGCAGCACAGAGACATCGGGGAGCAGGACAGAGACATCGGGGAGCAGGACAGAGACATCGGGGAGCAGCACAGAGACATCGGGGAGCAGCACAGAGACATCGAGGGAACAGGACAGAGACATCGAGGGAACAGGACAGAGACATCGAGGGAACAGGACAGAGACATCGGGGAGGGCAGAGACATCGGGGAGCAGCACAGAGAGATCGGGGAACACAACAGAGACATAGGGAAGGGCAGAGAAATCGGGAAGGGCAGAGACACTTCAGTGGAAGAAGAGGAGCGGATCCCGGGACAGCGCATCCAGGAGATCAGCTCCAAGGACAGAGACATCGGGGAGACTCCAGACTCTGCAATCAGGTAAATCCGCTGTGTGTGAATGGGGGTCTCACAGGAGAAGATCCCGAGGTCTCAGACACTTGCTGAAAGCTAATAGAGAAAGTTGCAGATAAGAGATGACAGGACAAGTTATAAGAGGGGTTCACCAGGAGAGGGGGGAAGGGCATAAAGGGTGAGGTATGGAAACATCTGCAATGTGTTTTTCACACACATATATAGTGTTCTTCACATGCTATTTTGTCCGCATCGTTCCGCGCATATCTCCCGACAAGTAAGCAGATGTGCCGAACATCTGCAATCTATTCTTCACTGTGTTTTTCACTTAAATGATCCTGTGTTCACTGTTTATATACTATTCTTCACTGTTCTTCACATCTGCTATCTTGTCGGGAGATAATATACGCGCGGAACAGTGAAGAATATATTGCCAATGTTTGCATACATCTGCCAACTTATCAGAAGACATTCTTTTTCAATTAAATAATACATTTTATTCCCAAACCATGGTCCCTTTGAAAAATGCTCGAGCATCAGGAAAAGTTTGTCTCGAATAACGAGCACTCGAGCATTTTAGTGCTCACTCATCTCTAGTCCCAATCTCTCTAATTCCCGTTGTTTTTTCTGACATATATAATTCATCATAGAAATTCCTCACTGTCCGGACTATCTCCTCCTGTTCGTTGGTCACTTTACCGTCTTTCCTTCAAATGGCTGTAATAAGATTTTTCCCACCAGAATCCTGAATTAACCTTTCTAGATATTTACCCGGTTTCCCACCTTTTATAAACTGGGTTTGGTAGTGAAAAAAAGCTCTGTGTTGGGCCTTTTGATCCATAAGTTTTTCAAGGGCCTGTGCACATGCCAGAGTTCTAGCTCTTGACTCGTCTGAAGGTGTGCCAATAAGTCTCTGTTCCACATTACGCAACTCTTGTTGCAAAATACGTTCTAGCTGATTATACCGAATCCTCGCATGCTTAATTTCCCTCCCGTACATACTTCCTCTATGAAGTTTTAGGGCATCCCATACTGATCCTTTATTTGCAGAGCCAATATTTCGCTCCCACAACCGAGGCACTTCTATCTTTAAGAATACAGATCCAAAATGGGTTTAACTTAAATCGCCTATAACTTTGAACTGCCGATTTCAAGCTGACCATATACGGTGCATGGTCCGATATTAGAATATTCTTGTATACCATTTTGCGGATCAAGTTGAAAAAAGCAGAATCCGTTAGGCTCAAATCGATATGTGACAATGTCATATATGAACGACTCATGCATGAAAAGGCTTTTCGACTGCCATACAGCTTCCACCAGACATCAATCCATTCATCACATAGGCAAACCAATTTCCCACTCGTAGTATTTCCTGCTCTTGCTGTCTGAGATATTTTGAACCTGTCTCTTACTTCTTCCATTACTAGATTAAAGTCCCCTGTTATCATCAGGGGGCAGTGATCCCTAGATTTTATAAATTCCAAAAGAGAATAAGTCACTTCTAGTGAAGCTGGAGGGGGGATGTAAACAAAAGCAAGGATAACGTCAATGTCCTTTAACCCCTTAAGGACGCAGCCATTTTGTAGCTCAAGGCTCAGTCCCATTTTTTGGATTCTGACTTGCATATTTTTATATGGTTATAACTTTTGAACACTGTTACTTATCTAAACGATTCTGAGAGTGTTTTTTCCCCACATGTTATATTTCATTTTAGTGGTAAATTTTGGCTGATAAGTTTTGCGTTTATTTACAAAAAAAATGAAAAAATTATGATTTTTTAAAAAAATTTGCCATTTTCGAAATTCTAAATCATCACGTTTTCAGGCAGATAGATTTACCACCTAAATAACTTGCTGAATAACGTTTTCCATATGTATACTTTATATTTTCATAATTTTTCAAATGTCTGGATAATTTATTTTGTCGTCACGTGGCTTACAAATCGAATAGCGATTTTCCATATATTCAGAATTGACTATTTTGGGGATAAATACGGTTTGAAATTAAATTTTACATATTTAGCATTAAAACCCCCCTATATAATCAACCCATTTTCAAATCTGCACCCCTCAAGCTATCAGAAACAGCTTTTATGAAGATTGTTAACCCCTTGAGATCTTCATAGTAATTGAATCAAAATTGAGGTGAAATTTAGAATGGTCAAATTGTGACAGTTATACGTTCATTTAGCCCTAAAATTTACACATTTCCAAAAGATACAAAGAGAAAACCCACCATACAATTTGTTATGACATTTCTCCCGAGTGCAGAGAGCACCCACATGTGGCCGTTACTTGTTTTATGGGTGCACAGCGGGGCGCAGAAGGGAAGGAGCAACATGCAGCTGCCAGGATTTTAGTTTCCTCATTGGCGCCTTTTGAAGGCTATAAAATTTTCGCTTTTTCGTTATTGGGGCCATGTGATGGCATTTTTTTTGTGGGATGAGATGCTTTTTCCAGTTTTACCATTTTGGGGTTGTTATCCCCTATTGTTGAAAATTTAGGAACTTTTTTTTGAGGTCACGAGTAGAAAAGCATCAATTCTGTACTGGATTTTTTACTTTCTTTTTTGTGTGTTCACCGTATAGCCCAATAATCATGTTATCTTTATTCTATGAGTCGATACAATTACGGGGATACCAGACATGAATATTTTTTCTTATGTTTTACTAAATTTGCCAAATAAAACTCTAATGTGGGGGAAATCTATCATTTGTGCATCGCCGTCTTCCAAGTGGCATAACATTATTACGTTTTTGGCTACAGAGCTGGTTGATGCCTTTTTTTTTTTGCGAGACATGTTGTACTTTGCAACAGTATTATTCTGGAGTACATATGTTTTGTTGATCACTTTTTATTGCATTTTTAGTGGGAATCAATCATAAAAATCCACCAGACATCATCCACCAGACATCAAACCTGCCAAAAATCATAATTTTTGGCAGGTTTTTTAATTTTTTTTTACGACGTTCATCTTATGGGTTCAATAGTTATTTAGTTTTATTCTACTGATTGTTACGGATGCGGTGATACTATATATGTGGGGTTTGTGTTATGATTTAGACTTTTTTGAGCGTTCTTTGTCTCTTTATATGTTTTGGGGCTTATGGGCATTTTTATTGATTTATAAAGTTATTTTTTTATTGAAAAACATTTTTTTGTACATTTGCACTTATGTATTGCAGGGTATTAGCAGTGTCAGCCTATGCACATGCATAGGCTGACACTGTGCCTTTAAGATGACGTCTCAGACGCCATCTTAAAGGCACTGCCTTCAGGCGTCTCTGGGGTCCCGATCAGTCCCCATAGATGCCATAGCAGCGATCGGCGCTCCCCGTGGGGGGGAGGGGACGCCATTCGTGGGGGAAAGTCCCCCGGAAGGCAAGGTGTTAGCCGGGGATGTCAGCTGACATCCCGCGACCCCCGATGCCGGTTCGGCTCCTGTGCAGAGCTGAACCGGCATCTTCACTGCGCAGTAGCTGTACTGCGCTGAGCGCTATTCGCAAGACCCAGCGCAGTACAGCTATGGCACAGAGCGCTAAGAAGATTTGCCATGTTTATCTATCAAGGATTCCTTCACCTCGAAATCTCGGTGAATTAATACCGACACTCCTCTTGTTAAGGTGGTACCAAATACATGAAATTCCCTCCCTACCCAATTTGTCTTAAGTTGATGAACACTTTCCAGTACCAAATGAGTTTCGAGGAACTATAGCTGGAAGATGTTTACTAATCACATGAAAAATTTGACAGCGTTTTGTTTTATTACTAATCCCATGGATATTCCATGTTAGTATTCTGGTTTCCATCTTTTAACAACAACAAAAAAAAAAGAAAGAAAGAGAAAAAAAAAGGAAAAAAGTTTCTCCTCTTCCCCCTCTGCCCTCTCACTGACCTATCTCTTCTTCTTTCTCAACAGGTCTCTTACCCCTCCACACAACCCTCCCCTCCACCTATCTTACCCTGTGATATTTCAACCATTGAATTAATTACATCCTGCACTCATTTCCTGTCTCAAAACCTGACTAACAACAAAACCCTACTATAATCCCTGTTGATCCAACCAGTCCACTACTTCCATTGGGGAATTAAAGAACCGGCTTTTATCCTGCTGAATAACACGCAGTCTGGCTGGAAACAGAGGTGTGTATTTCAGCTTTCCTTCGAGAAACCTTTTTTTAACCCCTTTAAAGCTTGCCCTTTGGAAATGAGTTTCTCTGGAATAATCTGAATATATAGAAACTTTAGCGCCTTCAAAGACCAGTCCCTTCCTTTTGCGACTCTGTCACAAAATGTAATCCCTATCTTGGGAGTAAAGTCGGGGGGGAGGGCATATAAAACATAACTTTTAATACTGCGGTTAAAAGAAAAAAGCACCAAAATGAACATCACATAGAATTATAAACAATAAAGGCTGACCATAGTCAAATAGTTGGTATCTCTAAAGGGTATAGTAACCATCCAAGTCTTGATGCAAACACAAACAGCATAGAGTATATGAACTCAGATTCCTGATAAATACGTAATACCACGCTGTAAAGGAAGCAGGTAGGTCCTTGTGCTAACACAAACAGCATCAAAACTATAGACTGAATACCCTTTGTAATGATAATGCATTACCCTATTCAGAGTCTATAGTTTTAAAATGGAGGAGGTTAGGCAAGACCATATATTGGCCATATTACTCTCTCCACGCTAAAGGTCTTTTCTATGAAGCATATTAGAATTGTGGTGTGGTCGGACATGGACAGTGATCTAAAAAGTCTTTTCATGAAGTCCTCAGTTACATTAATGCAGAAATTGAATGATGCTCTTGGGTTTCACCTTCAAGCAAAGATTGAGAGTTGCCAGGAATTTTTGAGGCAACTTTAATGAACAGATGCATCAGACATCAACAGTTGCTAAAAACATCTGCTTCCCTCAAGGCAGAAATAGTTCCAACTAGATGAGCAAGAGTGCACACCCCATAGATGAGTTTTTTATCAGAAATTGAAGTGGGTGTGTATTGGAAGGAAACCTGGTCTCCCCTTTTCTAGGCTGTAGAAATCCTCCTGGAAACACTAGTATGCCTTATATTCTGCAGTTCGGCAATGTGAATTAATGTGTTCCATGCATTCTTCCAGTTATTTTTGTCGCAGTTTTTGCAACTAGTTTTTTTTCAGAATGTGCTGATGACCAATAATTTTGCAGTATCCTATTCACGCCGCTTTGTATTGAATTCTTCTGTCTGTATTATTATGCATTTGAGAGATTAAACGGGGAAGAAGATCTTTACATACACTAAGAGACTGACGTGTGTCTTAGTTTTATGTTCAAGTTCCTGGTACCAGACAACCAGGTTAATTAGGACCCCTTACAAAAGCAAGGCTGTTGGGCCCTGCATAAAAATCCCATCAACTTTCAACCCCTTACCAACAGGTGACTTACTATTATGTCACATGCCAGCTGCGGGTGTATGGAGAGTGCTCACAGACTGAGCCCTCTCCGTACAAGGTGGGTGTTTGCTCCATATTGCAGCAAACACCACCGGTATCACCTGCTGTCGTGCTGGCACGTTCATGGGTGTTAACCCTGTAAATGCCTCCAGCAAAGCGCCAGAGACATTTTAAATACTCATTGCATCTTGGATTTGATCACCGCCCCTGTGGTTCTCATCGGGGGGGTTTGCGATTTTTTGTGACCTGACACATCAGGTTATTTAAAGACACCAGGCTGCCTGGTTTTAACCTATCATGACAATGGCGATTTCACATGTATGAATGATGTGGTAAATCCCCATGTACTGTCATACAGTAGTATGGCACATATGGTGGGATAATCGGACAACACTAGGTTAAATACCCAGGGCAGTCTGAAAATACAAAATAAAAAACATTACATTTTAGTTTTATTATATAAAATACCTAAAACCTATGTAATTTAATAAACAGTAAAAAAACAAATATTGGATGCCGCGTCACCAAAATAATACGAAACAATCCAAATTTCAAGCTATTTTCAAGTACTGCAAAAAGCAATAAGAAGGCCACTGGGTTCAACCTCATCTTATACACATAAAATAGTGAGGGCATATAAAACATACTTTTAATACTGCGGTTAAAAGAAAAAAAACACCAAAATGAAACTCACATAGAATTATAAACATAAAGGCTGACCATAGCCAAATGTTGGTATCTCTAAAGCAGGGTCAGGAACCTTTTTTGGCTGAGAGAGCCATAAGCGCCACATATTTTAAAAAAGTATAATTCTGTGAGAGCCGTAAATGGGGCTTATACTGTACGGGTCCCACGGCCGCATTTTTTGTCGGGAGTCACGCAATCCACCCGCCCGCAGAACATGTATCAATACACACGCCACCCCCCGCAGAACATTTATGTTATAACACCCCACGCTCAACACGCCCCGCAGAACATTAATAATACAACCCCAGACTAAGCACACGCCACCCATACCTACCCCCACCAAACCCCCCCCGCAGAAACATAATACACCCCACCCCCAGACTTATCTATACAGCACGCCGAACTTAACAACGCGCAATCCCTGCCAACCATACCTTCATACCATACACATCGCTCTACCCTCCCGACCAACCACAATTCTTTACCCCTCCTGCCCTCACCCACCCCCACCCCAGCAGAACATTAGATACAAAGACACACGCCACCCGCGTAACCCCGCAGTAACATTATAAAATCCACGCCACCCCCCGTCAAACATTATTTACCAACGCCACCCCCTCCAGCAAACTTATTCATACACGCCCCCCCCGCTAGTACAAACCCCCCCCCCCGCGTATTAATACCACACGCCACCCCCGACAGAACTATATTATACAGCACGCACACCCACCCAGCGACATCTATTATACACACGCCACCCCCGCAGATACATATTATAACATCACCGCACCCCCCCGCACGAACATTATTATACACTACGACCCACCCCCCCGCCGCTACATCTATTAGATCACAGCCACCCCCCGCAGTACATTATTATACACCCCCCCCCCCCCCCCCCCTCCCAATAAAACAACCCTCCCCCCACCCCCCCACCCCCCCCCCCCCCCCCCCCCCCCCCCCCCCCCCCCCCCCCAAAAAAGCCTCCCCCCCCCCCCCCCCCCCCCCCCCCCCCCCACCCCCTCCCCCCCCCCCCCCCCACCCCCTCCCCCCACCTCCCCCCCCCCCCCCCCCTCCCCCCCCCCCCCCCCCCCCCCCCCCCCCCCCCCCCCCCCCCCCCCCCCCCCCCCCCTCCCTGCCCCCCCCCCACCCCCCCCCCCCCCCCCCCCCCCGCCACCCCCCCCCCCCCCCCCCTCCCCCCCCCCCCCCCCCCCCCCCCCCCACCCCCCCCCCCCCCCCCCCCCCCCCCACCCCCCCCCCTGCCCCCTCCCCCACCCCCCCCCCCACCCCCCCCCCCCCCCCCCCCCCCCCCCCCCCCACCCCCTCCCCCCCCCCCCCCCGGGGGGCCCCCCCCCCCCCCCCCCCCCCCCCCCCCCCCCCCCCCCCCCCCCCCCCCCCCCCCCCCACCCCCCAAAAAGTTTGTGTGGTGTTGGTTTGTTTTTGTTTTTGTTTTTTGTGTTGTTTTTGTTTTGTTTTTTTTTGTTTTTTTAAAACAAACAAAAAAAAAAAAAAAAAAACAACAAAAAAAAAAACATTGGGTGCCCCCCCCCCCCCCCCCACCCCCCCCCCCAAAAAAATAATAAACGGCCAAACAAACATTTATTATACACACGCCACCCCCGCAGTACATTATATACACACGCCACCCCCCGCAGTACATTATATACACACCACCCCCCGCAGTACATTATTATACACACACCACCCCCCCGCAGAAACATTATTATACACACCCACCCCCCGCAGTACATTATTATACACACACCACCCCCAGAACATTATATACACACGCCACCCAGCAGAACATCCCAATACACATTGTTAAAGTGTCTGCGCCAGTTTTATGTGGCAGCTGCTCTGTGTCCCACAAGACTGCTAGACTGCTGTTACTGCTAGCCGGACATGTCCACATTTATTACTGACGTGCACCACAATTTGTCTTAGGTCCAGCTATTTGTATCTCAGCTGCTGCAGAACCTCACATTAATGTAGAAATGCAGTGGTGGGGGAAGATATGAGGGGATGATGCAGAGGGGTCTTAAGGGAAACTTAGGAGCTTCATAGCTGCTCCGGCACCCAGGACACTAAGGGGTTAAGGCAGAGTGTGAGGAGACACTGGGGGGAGGGAGCACTTATCTGTGGCTGATCCCGGCTGCTGAATCCTTCTCCTCAGGTGCTGCATGTCTCCGCAGCTCTGGTCTCCTCTGTATGAATCTCCCGCGCTGCTACATCCAGCCCCGTGGATTGGCTGCAGGCACACAGTCTCCTCCCCTCCCTCTCTCACACACGGAGGAGACTGCTGCAGGGAAGGAGAGGGAGGCGCCGCCCCAGAATTAACCCCGCGGACCCTGCGCTGCTCTGCCGAATACATCCAGGGGCATTACTACAGCCAGGGGCACAACAGGAGCCAGATAAGGGCCCCTGCTCTTGACAGGAGCGCAGCAGATGCCACTGTTTAGTAATGCCCTGGATAGGAGCCTCTGGCTGCGAGCCAGATGCGGCCATCAAAAGAGCATATCTGGCTCGCGAGCCATAGGTTCCGACCCCTGCTCTAAAGGGTATAGTAACCATCCAAGTCTTGATGCAAACACAAACAGCATAGAGTATATGAACTCAGATTCCTGATAAATACGTAATACCACGCTGTAAAGGAAGCAGGTAGGTCCTTGTGCTAACACAAACCGTATCAAAACTATAGACTCTGAATACCCTTTGTAATGATAATGCATTACCCTATTCAGAGTCTATAGTTTTGATGCTGTTTGTGTTTGCACAAGGACCTACCTGCTTCCTTTACAGCGTGGTATTACGTATTTATCAGGAATCTGAGTTCATATACTCTATGCTGTTTGTGTTTGCATCAAGACTTTATAATTCTATGTGATGGTTCATTTTGGTGTTTTTTTCTTTTAACCACAGTATTAAAAGTTATGTTTTATATGCCCTAACCTATTTTTATGTGTCCCAAAATATTCGATCTATCAAAATATAATAACTGTTTTTCCTAGCGTTTAACACCATGACAGAAAATTGTGCCCTTGGTCGAAAATGCTTCTTTTTTGCCATTTTGAAAAATATTAAATTCAACAAAGTGATCAAAAGGCCATACAGTCCTCAAGGTGGTAGCATTAAAAACATAATCAAAAGTCACAAAAAATTACACCACCCACAGCTCCATACATTGAAGTATAAAAATGTTATTAGGGCCAGAAGATGGCAAAATTAAGAAATATTTGTGCAGGAGGTTTAAGTTTTGTAAATGTATGAAAACATTATAAAAATAAAAAAAATATGGTATATTTGGTATCCCTGTGATCGCACTGACCCAAAAAACGAAGTAGACATGTCATATGGGATGCACAGTGAGCCGTAAAATCCAAGCCCACAATAATATGACGCAAATGTTTTTTCGACATTTTCACTGCATTTGGATTTTTCTTCCCGCTTCCCAGTACATCGCATGGAATATAAAATACTGTCACTATGAAGTGCAATTTGTTACCCAGAAAACAAGCCTTCATACAGCTCATAAAAAAATTAAAAAGTTATAGATTTTTGAAGGTTGGGAGTAAAACATGGAAAAGCAAAAACTGAAAAAAAAAAAGCCTTCGGGGTCAAAGTAGAAACTGTGGGCAAGACTGCACCCAAGTGATTGTATTCTATGACAAATTCTTACACCACACCCTCCAGCCACTGTTTCTATACAAGTATGACTCTGGTAAAAGATATACAATATCTAGATTTGCTGCGACCCTGTTTTAGAAAATCTGTCTAATGGAATTGATAATCCGGACTGAATACTTCATATGAAAATTCATCTGTTTCAGAAGGGTTCGGAAAAAATACATTTTGTTGCTTCCATAAAAGCTGATTTTATCAAGAAAAATTGTTTCTTTCCCTTCTGCTTTCAGCTGCACAGTTGCATATACCTTCAGTGGTGGTCATTGGAGCCTATGGGGGACTGATGCAAAGTATTGCACCCCTTCCCTGGCCTCCACTGAATGTACATTTCACTAAGGAGGAGGGAGGCGGAAAGTGATGTCACTGTCCATATAACAACACTCAGGAGAAACACTCTGAACATACAGTGAGATACATCTTTGCCCTCTGTTCTTAGGACGTCGGGAATCCACCCAATTTATCCATACCATAAAGGCGATAGACGTAGTATGAATGCACCCATGGTCCTCTTCCCTTTGTTCTGGTAAAGCTTAGTATTTGAAAGGCCAATTGACTAAGTTTACTTTTTTTTTTGCTTGTCCAACAAATGTCATTCAGAAAATGTATTGGGAAATTCATTCATACACTTGTTTCATTACCAATTTCATATTTTGTTTCTACAGAGTTACTGGTGGAGAGTTATTTGAAGACATTGTAGCAAGAGAGTATTATAGTGAGGCAGATGCAAGGTAAGTCATGACTTCTATATATCATACATGAAGAAGTTGCCAGTCTTCCAGTAACATATTGTTTGTAATTATATGTTTGATAGCTGAAGGCAATTGATGCATTGGTGGGAGTCCCAACTGCTGAGATTATAAAAATTCTGAAATATCCTTTAAATGTCTGTTCCTGATCTAAATATTTTGACTAAGGTTAAACATTTATTTTGCAAAAGGCCATGTTGTCTTATGCTTAACTTTAAGGGGCTGCTTTAGTAACCTGTACCTTAGATGCACTAACAACCACAGTACATCACAAAATGCCACCCAAGAAATTATAAATGCTCAGGTACAGTAATAAATATCAGCCCAGAAACCAAATACTGCATTCGGAGCATACAAGAATACTGCACACCCCAGAGCAGACAAAGATCATAATGGAGAGAACCCCAGAGTAGACAATAGTGCTAGAGACCCCATCGCAGACTGAAAAATATATAGCATACTGTAGACCCCCATACCATAAAACTACTAATATTGATGACCCCCCCAGAGCAGACAAAAACATAAATAAATAATTCCTATCCTTTCCTGGAACATTAGTTACGCACTACACTACAGCTTCTCATGTGCCGCTTTGCTCAGCGTTTCATGCTGGTTGTATGCATCGGCATCAGGACCCAGTGCGGAGGTGTGCCTGGAGCAGGGGGACCCGGGTGAAGTACAGTAAAGCTTACAAGTACTTACCACTCCTTGGTCCTATCCTGTTCCCCTCGGCCCCTTAGCTCTGTGTTCTTACACTGATGCATAAAACCAGTGTCTGGACAAAGGGTGGAGCGGTAGGATGGGACCAAGAAGTAGCGAGGACTCAGCTGCACTCTATGCTACCCAGCCTTCTGCACCAGTGAATGCTTCTATCAGTTATGGAAGCGCTCATTGGACTCTGATTGTCAGCATGATACGGCTCGCAGCTCTTGGCTTCACAAGCCACTTGTGTGCACCCCTGATCTAGGCTTTTAGTTGAGATGAATGTGTTCTGCAATTTATGGACATGCTCAGTAGTGAAGCTCCTCTGCTACAGATCAGAGGAATAAGGCACTGGGAAGGCATGCCTGCATTTATCTTGGCACTGCTAGAGTGACCAGGAAAACCAGTCTGCGAACATTTTGGCTGAGCTGGAGTTTGAAGTTTAGTTTACCAACTCCACAGTTCTGATGAGCGATCAATGATTCTTTTTTTTTTAAACTGACCACTATGGTTAAGAAGGACCAAAACAATTCTGTTTGGACCTAAAGGGGTTCACAGATTTACAGTTCAATCAATATTAAACCCTCTATTTGGCAAGCAGCTCAAAAGGTGTTTGGAATAGTAGTAATATTCGACTTGTCTATGTCATCAAGTATATCTCATTTCGCTGATTTTATTAGGGGTTGGCAGTATAAACATATTACCAACTTATCTAAGGGATATGTTCTCAATAGCTACAGGACCCAGTAAATCAGCTGATACCAGCAGCCTCCTGGGGGCAGCAATCCAGTTTATTTGCTGTATAGTGGCGGCAACTGGAGCTGAATTGTTCCCTGCAACTCCATTTAACGCTTAGATAGCTAGGTCCCATGTTTGACAAAGTTGTGTAAGGACCAAAAACAGTGATCAAAACATTGTATGCCACAACAGTAATGTATGCCACAATTTTTTTTGTAATTTTGCAAAAAAAAAAAACATAAATTAAGCATCCTTGGAATCATACGAACTTTGTATTATAAAGGTAATCTGGTTCACGCCACAAAATATGAATTTAAAAATAGAACAGTTATTGCATTTAGAACTGCATCTTGAAAAGAAAACTGAAAAACCTGCTGTGTCCCGTGGAAGTTAGAATTCAACAAGTTTCTATGACACAACATTTTCTGAATTTGACACAAGTATTTACGTGTATGTATGTACCTTATATACTCGAGTATAAGCCTAGTTTTTCAGCACAAAAAATGTACTGAAAACCCCAAACTCGGCTTATACTCGAGTCAAAAAAATAAATAAATCAAAATTCGCCTTTCTGGCACCCGTAGATCTTCTGTGCGATCCATACGGTATTGTTGTGCTGCACGACGGGAAAGGGGGGGGGGCTATATACACTGGGGCAGGGGCTGGCAGGCTATATACACTGGGGCAGGGGCTGGCAAGCTATATACACTGGGGCA